>JACEIK010015436.1:0-19096 GCA_018107945.1 Datura stramonium | reverse complement strand
GGATGATTATGATAAGTTGTATATTCGGGAGTTAGTTCGACTTCATGGAGTGCCCTTGTCTATTATCTCAGGCGAGGTACTCAGTTTACCTCTCAATTCTGGCGTTCTTTTCAAAAAGGACTTGCCATGCAGGTTAAGCTCAGTACAGCCTTCCATCCGCAAATAGACGGCCAGGCAGAACGAACCATTCAGACCCTTGAGGATATGTTGAGGGCATTTTTTTTATAGATTTTAAAGGTAGTTGAGATGATCATTTGCCCCTGATTGAATTTGCTTATAATAATAGTTACTACTCCAGTATCCAGATGGAGTCGTTCGAGGCTCTTTACGGGCAGAGGTGTAGATTTTCCATCGGATGGTTCGAGGTTGGTGAGGAAGCTATGATATGACCAGATTTGGTTCACAAGGCGATGATGAAGGTTCAGTTAATAAGGGACCGATTGAAAACCGCTTAGAGTCATCAGAAATCGTATGCTGATGTGAGGAGAAGGGATTTGGAGTTTGATGTGGATGACTAGGTATTTCTAAAGAATCTCCATGAAGGGAGTCATGCGGTTCGGGAATAAAGGTAAACTCAGTCCCCGCTATGTTGGCCCCTACCGGGTTGTGAGAAGAGTTGGTAAGGTGGCGTATGAGTTGGACTTGCCCTCAGAACTATCTTTAGTTCATCCCGTCTTTCATTTCTCACTTTTGAAGAAGTGCTTGGGTGATCCAGCCTTGGTAGTTCCGGTGGACAGCATCGGAGTGAAGGACAGCCTCAGTTATGATGAAATTCCCATTGAAATCTTGGATCGACAGGTTCGGAGGCTGAGAAATAAAGAAGTAGCTTTAGTAAAGGTGTTATGGATAAATCAACATGTTGAGGGAGCTACGTGGGAAGTCGAAGCAGATATGATAGCTAAATACCCTCATTTGTTCTCTACCGGCTCAGTTTCAGTTTGAGGTATCAGTTTTTCCCTAAACCTTTTATCATCTTTTCCCAATTAGTTCATGTATACAAGTTTGTTTTATGATATGGTAAATGTATGTGATGTCTAAATTCAGTTTAACTATGTAGTTCCTTTTGGAGGTAGTCATTCCATTAGTTTTCGACTTAAATGATTGGTAATAGTATATGGTGATAGCTTTTTTCGGAGTTTTCTGCATGTTTCTAACATTCGAGGACGAATGTTACCAAGGGGAGATATTGTTATACCCGGGGAACCCAACGATCAGACACGGAAGTGAAAATGGAGAAAAACTGAAAATTCGCACTAGGTCACAGAACGACTTGTGAGGTGAGTCGTGAGGAGTGACCATGAGTTGTGAAGTCACTCGTGGTCAGCTTGGTTTGGTAAAGTCTAAGTGAGGAGGCCACGGGCCTGACCACGAGTCGTGGTCAGACCTCACGACTCGTGAAGTCACCTGTGGAGTTCCCTTGGAGTTTTGGGTAGTGGACTCAGAGGATCAAGGCAACGAGTCGTGCCTTGTGGCAACGACCCGTTAGGTCCCTTGTGAGGACTGGCGACCAGAGATTTCCTGCATTATAATGAGGGTGTTTCCATAATTTCCTAAGTACCTAAGGCTTAAACTACATTGTTTTGGATATTTTCTGAGTGTGATTAGAGGAGTTAAGTCCCTATTGCATGCCCATTCTCATGCAAGGATTTTAGGGAGGTTTTTGAGAGATTCAAGGCCTTCTTCCTCAAATTTTCTTCAATTTCTTTGTGGGGGATCAAGAAACTTTAACTCCATCTATTTCTTGGTATGTAGGGTTTTAAAATGGGTGGAATTCTTCCTCACCCATGCCCAATTTTGATTAAAGTCATGAATTCTCCTACTCAAATTCCATGGGATTTTACCCAAAGCATGTCAATGTGATTTCTCCTTATTGGTATGAAAAGGGCCTTGATTCTTGGCTAAGCATGTTTTAAAAGGTATCAACGATGATAAATGTTATATCTTAGCCAATGAATTTTATGCATCATGTTAATGATTTATATATGAGCCTATATGCATGTTTTTGGGAGCCGTGTCTAGCACTTGAGCAGTCCGGCGTTCAAAGGACTACGCTGGTGTCTCATAACCATGTGCCACCGTGGGTTGTAAATGTTATGACGTATTGATAATGATCCCCTCAAATATGATATCACTCCTTATGCACGACACTCGCCTTGCAAGCCAGGGTCGGCTCTGCCCACTTGAGCAAGACAGTGGGGCATCATGAAAGGCTCTACCATGATGGCATCGGTTATGACGAGTCCTCCCATTGTTCCACATGTTTTATGCATTGCTATATTTATGTTATTGGCTCAAGTTATATTATGATAAGGTTATTTACGATTATGATAATGAATGATTATGAATGAATTGAAAGTCTTGAGACTTATGTTTTATTACGAAGGTTTTTTATGCAAGCACGATGTACTTCTCCTATGTCTAATTCATGCGATTTGCGATTGCAGAATTATGGCTCCTAGAAGAATGAATAGAACGAGAAATGGAAATGATGAAGGCCACGAAGATGGAAATGACCATGGGCATCAGCAAGCCCCACCTATTCTAGAGCCCCAAGCACCAGAGCCAGTTACCCACGCTGAGTTTCGGGCAGCAATTCAAATGTTGGCACAGGCCTTGACCGCTCAGGTCAATTAGCAGGCTGTTGCACAGGTTCCACAGAATGGCAATGCAGCGACGACTCGGATTAGAGACTTCTTGAGATTGAACCCTCCTGAGTTCACGGGATCGAAGGTGGATGAGGATCCACACGAGTTCATTGAAGGGATCTTGAAGGTCACTCATGTTATGGGGGTGATGAATAGAGAGTGTGTAGACTTGGCCTCATATCAGCTAAAAGAGGTCTCTCATATTTGGTACAAGCAATGGAAGGACAATAGGGTAGCAGGTACGGGCCCTATCAGCTGGGATAAGTTCCACATGGCCTTTCTTGACAGGTTCTTCCCTCGGGAGATGAGAGAATTGAAAGCAGGTGAGTTTGTTAACCTCAAGAAAGGAAAGATGACAGTGCTGGAGTTTTCTCTTGAGTTCACCCGGTTGTCAAAGTAAGCCCCAGAGTTGGTGATGGATCATAGGGCACGAGTGACCCGATTCGTTCATGGCATGGCCGGTTATTTAGACAAGGATTGCAGGACTTCCATGCTTCATCATTTTATGGACTTTCCTTGCATAGTGTGATGGAGGCAGCTCATGCGAGGGAGAGGGAGGCAAAGAGAGCTCAGACAGATAGTCGTGGGTTTTCACATCAAAGGTCCAGCGGTGGCTACCGTCCACAGTTTCAACAGAGGTCACTAGCCCCAGCGCCATCATCAGCAAGTGTTCCATCCAGACCTAGGGGTGATCCGAGGAGCATGGCTTCAGGGTCAAGGGATTAGAGCGGAACCCACTTAGAGTATACATCTCTAGCCTACGGGAAGTGCGTAAAGAGTCACACCGAGGAGTGCCTACTCAGTTCAGATGTCTGCTTCGGGTGTGGTAGACATGGGCACATGCTAGATAGGTTGATGATAGGGGATGAGCACAGACCACCAGGATAGCAGCAGCTCCAACCCGTTCCGCTCCATAGGGAGCATCTTCTAGTGGGGATGGCAGTCAGCACCAAAATCGATTCTATGCCCTTGCCTTGCGCTAGGAGCAGGAGACTTCGCTAGATGTGGTCACTAGTATGTTGTGTCTTTCATATTTATTTTTATGCCTTGCTAGACCCGGGAGCTACATTGTCTTTCGTGACTCCTTACATTGCTAGTAGATTTGGAGTTAGTCTCGAGACCTTGTCAGAACCGTTTTCAGTTTCTACCCCAGTTGGTGATTCAGTTTTATCTAGGCGGGTATATAGAGGTTGCCCCATTACTATGTTGCATAAGGTTATCACCGCGGATTTGGTAGAGTTAGCCATGACTTTGACTTTGATGTTATTCTTGGTATGGATTGGTTGTTTTCATGTTATTCTTTGATTAATTGTATGACCCGTATCGTGGAGTTCCAATTTCTAGGTGAGTCAGTTTTGGAGTGGAAGGGTAGTTCGGCGTACCAACAGGTCAATTTATTTCCTATCTTAAGTCTAGGAAGATGATCTCTAAGGGGTGTGTGAACCAACTAGTTAGGGTTAAGGATGTGGAGTCTGAGACCCCGACTATTCTGTTAGTTTCGGTGGTGTGCGAATATCCAGAGGTGTTTCCCGAGGATTTTCCAGGTGTTCCTTCAGAAAGGGAAATTGATTTCAGTAGTGATCTATTGCCAGATATGCAGCCTATTTCTATCCCTCCTTACAAGATTGCTCCAGCCGAGGTAAAGGAATTGAAGGATCAGTTAAAGGATTTCTTGGATAAGGGCTTCATTAGACCGAGCCAGTCTCCATGGGGTGCACCAGTTCTATTTGTTCGGAAGAAGGACAGTTCCCTTTGCATGTGTATTGACTATTGGCAGTTGAACAAGGTTATCGTTAAGAACAGGTACCCCTTACCCAGGATCGAGGATTTGTTTGACCAGCTTTAGAGTGCCAAGTGCTTTTCCAAGATCGATCTTAGGTTCGAGTATCACCAGCTCAGAGTGCGGGATAGTGACATCCCGAAGACCGCCTTCAAAACTCGGTATGGTCACTATGAATTTGTTGTTATGTCTTTTGGACTAACCAATGATCCTGCAGTTTTTATGGATCTAATGAACAGAGTGTTCAAGCAATACTTGGATATGTTCGTGATTGTGTTGATTGACGTCGCCCGTATAAGCGTGTCCGCAAGTGTACGGGTTGTGCAAGTAATAGAGTGGCTCTTTTTAAGAACCGGAATGTTGAACCCACAGGGACTGGACCCATTCCTCTAACTATCCATTACAAGTGTGATCTTAAATACCGAAAATGTTGGTTAACAAGTGTGACTTTAAATACCAAAATGTTGGTTATAGAAGTTTTCGAGGAGATTTAATTAAGTCTAATAACGTAAATATTCTCGAATTCACTCCGTGAGCAACATAGAGTTAAAACCGTATAATCAGCGTGATACTACGGTTTGCAATGGTTTAAGCATGGAACTATCAATCGTTGTTTCCACATAATTAGAATTGTATGTTCATGGTCTTTCGAGCTCTAAACACGGTGCAAACTAGCCTCACTACATCATTGTGAGCGAGCACGCTAATTTCTAGTTCGCGGGGCAATCAATTATGTTATGGTTTACTGGAAATGATTAGGACTTTCGTAGCGCCTAACCATTTAACTCAACTTAGCCTCACAACTACTTCTTCGAGTGTTGATGTGATAATCCCAAGTTGGTCTTTAATAACCCCGTTTAATCAACTCAAGCAAGGTGTTAGGTATATTTCTATCCTAACACGAAATTATATCGTGAGATACAAACATGCTCCCCTACATTCTCATGTCCCGACCTAGGTAATGCTTTCTGAAGCCATTGCCCAAGCTAACGTTAATGCTTTCATGGTGATCAATCATAAAAACAACCAACAATCCGTAATGCAAGGTAAAAACAACAATCAATAACTTACCTCCCAAAACACTCTATAAATCACATAATCATAATTCATGGCTTCAACCCTGTGAGGAAGGGTTCTAGCCATTCATGTTCGAAAACTACAACTAAACAATACTACTAAACTACATACTTACAAGAATTGGTAGATGAGAAGGGAATTGACAAACCCTAGATGAGTTCTCCATTCTCCCTTCACTCCTAGGTAGTTTCTTCTAATAAAATTAGACAAATTGGAATTAGGAGCTAAGGCACCTATTTATAGTAAATGAAAACGTGTATAATTTAGCCTTGTCATGGAACGGCTCCGTGTCACTGAGTGTATCGCGAGCACCGCCCTCCGTGACACGGAGGTACCACGGGCGTCTTCGAAATCACCCAAAATCGACCCTAAGCAAGACCTTGCCGCTGGCAGCCGTGTCACGCCGCTGGGCACAGCGATGGCACTTCTGCCGCAGAGCCGGCACGACGTGGCACGTTGGCCGCGCGCGGAGCACCGGCCGCCTGCTGCATCTGCTCGCGTGTGGCACGAAGGCCGGGCGCAGAACACGCACAACGTGGCACGGCTGGCTGGCGCGGTGACACGCAAACGTGGCACGCCGCCCCGGCGCGTCTGCCTTGCCATGGCCTACTCCTTGCCGACTTTCTCGCCCCATTGCTCCCTTGGCTCCATTCCTTCTCTACTTCACCAACATATAAATTAGTTCCTCAAAATCATGGAAACCTACAAAACAAGGACTAATCATGTTGGTTAGCACATATCTTTCACATTTATATAAAATCACATGAAAATGAATAAATTACTTACCAAACAAGACTAAACTAAGTTATAAAGCGTCACTTGTGCATGCTATTTTGCCCGAAATCACAAATTTCATACTTAAAGTCTTGTTCGTCCTCGAACAACCTTTTACACCTCATGCATATGGAGACTCACACATAACTAATTCAGCAAGATAATTCAAACTACGACTATAATGATTATTTAAGAAAAGTAAAAATAGAGCATGCACTATTTGACCATCGAAACGTAAATATAACTATGTTAAGACTTCTAACCTCAAGAATCGACTCTCACGCTTAGCAAACTCATGCAAATCAACTGAGAAGAAATCCCACACATGAATTATCCTTCATTCAACATGTGCCCTCACTAAAGAGAGTTACCCAATTTCACACACAAAAATAATTTTTACATCATAACATGTGTGGGTACATAAATAGAATTACGCTCACTCTTACAAAGAATTCACATGCATCATGTAATGACCCATAGGCTTGGTTCTAGTGTTTTATTCACTAATTTAAGGATGTATGAATGTAAGATCAAGTAGGACTTTTAGGTTGTAACGCAACTCGTGACGTGCAGGTACTATTATGGCCAAGAATAGTGACTATCTTCCCTAAGCGCTTTTAATACATCACGCCTCATTGCGGACTTCCCTTACTTCACCTTTTCTCTTTCATCTTTCTTTTTCCTCTTATGTTCCCTTTATTTAGGCACTTTTTGGCTTGTTAGGTATGAGTTCTATAAATAATTTTTCATTAATTTATTTTTTTTTACTCCCTACTAATATTCAACCATTTTCAAACAAGTACACCGACCTTTCACTTACAACTACTACTTTTCCTTCTTTTTCATTCTTCACTCCTTCACTCTTTCTCGATTTTCCCTTAAGCGCTTTAGGAGCTTTAGATCAAATTCAAGGCTAATGAAATAAAAAGGATTAAGCTTATGCCACTTATCAAAGAATAGGCTCATGCTCAATGGGCTAATCTAGGATTAATTTTTCACAGTAGGTAAAATGAGGATAGCATTTAAAGTTTGTTCAAAGAAATGTCTAAATCATTTCCTACAATTCACATCCTTCATTTCGCTTTCTTTATAAAACACACTGTGCAAGCTCCTGCATAAATCCGCACAGCACGTAATACTCAAAACCTTACACTCATGGCACATGCTCAATTCAAGACACATTCGTAAGACTTTACTCACCTAATCACAAGAATTCAAACATTAAACTTCGATTATATTGAGTCAAATTCAAGAGCCTAAGTGTCTCACACAAAGTTATACACTTGCATGCTTCAACACGAACCTACTTACATCTTATAACCATGTATAACACATAACAAGAACATCAAGCATCCATAAGCTATGGGTTCAAAAACCCAACCTATTGACTACTTTTTCCTCAAGACGGTCATCATCCATCCATCGTCGGAAACAGTCCCTAACTATGACTAAAACATTATCTACAAACAAAGAAAATTATTCTTTCTGCTCAAAGACTCCCGCTTCGAAAAGAACCAAAGAAACTGGGACCCTAGTGATGAATTCATATGTCACTCAAAAAAAATTCAAATTTTTCCAATTTTTTTATTTTTATTCCTTTATTATTTTAATTGGTGTTTTAATTTTTTTTAAAATTTTTGAAATTTCCTTCACCCCACACTTGAATCATGCTATGTCCTCATAGCATCAAATTAACATTTAAAGAGGGTGAGACTATTCCCCGAGGCCTTTAGGCCCAGCCTATTAGCATGTTTTTCCTCAACTTGCACAAGCCGTGGGTGTTTGACCCTTACACTTTTCTCTTCATGCTTACTAGCTTCCTCCTTCGAGGCAATGCATCTCCCTCTCCATGTGTGCCTAACTTTCCACCAAAAACACAAACAAAAATGAAAATAACAAAATCTACACAAAAATCAAAATTAGCACATTTACCTAAGGCACCTGCATGGGTTGCCTCCTGGGCAACGCCATTTTAGTACCGCGGGCATGACATGGACCGGCCCTTTTCGTGACATCCTCATACCTCGGGTTCTCTTTCGAGAACCATCTCCTTTCTTTTTTGCCGTTTAGAGGAAACAACCTCCACTGTCCTCTTCTCCAACTTCTTCACAATTTGAAGCCCTCTATCGACTCTGGCCGAACACTTGACATTGCCTTTGGCCATGCACTCGTGGAATCCTCCACCCCACACCATCCTCCGATAACACACTCAACCCGACACGTTTCGTAGTGTATGGATGGGTTCATTTCTTGCAGACGCTAAGAGTTATTCATCATCCTCGACCCTCATTTTCGTGGTCCCCTTTCAAGCTTCAATCACCATTCCTCCGTTGGCCAAGAATGGCCGGCCCCAAGATCAAAGGGTACCGTCATCAACCCAAAATCTAAGATGATAAAACCAAAGCAGTATAATGAACTTACCTACTTTGATGAGAAGGTCCTCTATTATTCCACGGTGTCACCGCGACTTGTCGCCTGGGATGCAACATCAACCTTGTCATTTCTATTTTCCTAACCCTGTGGTGTCAATAAGGATAGGGCATTAGATTAACTTCGCCCCTAAATTACACAGCTCGTAGCACCCGCCTTTACCAATTTGTATGGGGAGGGTAAAACTCCCAGGTCTTCGAGCTTTTGGCATCTTGCTCAACACCCGTGACCGCACCTCGCTAAGCAAGGCCGGACGTCCACCACCTAATTTTATCCATCACGCCCTTCAAGTATTTAGCATACTTGGGCATTCCTCAGAAGACATCAATAAGAGGCAAATTTATGTGAAGTTCTTTGAAGCTCTCACAAAACTTTTGAAACATTTCTCCTCCTTGCTCTTTCGAATCTATGAGGGAAGGGTGGGTTATGGTCTCGTGCCGGCTGCAATGAAGTTGCGCATTTTGTTGCCCAAAGACTTTGATTTGCTCCAAGACGGATGGTCCTGGGCCCAACCAACTCCGCCTGCACCTCATTTCTCATTCTTTAGGCACCGCACGTTCTAATCGTTTCCGTTTCTAAGACTGGCGGCATTGATCTACGGGGGTTAGGATCTGCGTCTTGAAAATCAATGCGGCCCAGTTTTTAGAATATTCGACCCACTTGTTTTTCAAGCATTATGTGGCTGCCATTTATTCATTAAGTCTCGTTTCCCCATCCTCGCCCCGATTTTCCGCACCGATTCTCGGGTCTCCATGATTTTCTCAAGGTTTTCACGTCGCTACGAACTTGCCCATCATTCTCGTCTTACCTAGGAATCAACATGTTGAGGTTGCATATAATTCGTGGGTTTCCACCCCAAGAAAAATCTTCGTGGCCCTGCCAATTTCGTTGGAGTTGTTTCCAAAATTTCGGGACTTAAGTACACATAAAATTGAATTGACTAATTCTGAATTGGCTCCACAAGATTCGCACGTTGGCCCATTATTATTCAAAATTCTCTACAATTAACTAGAGCTTGCCGAACCGTATCACTCGGCTCCAAGTTGGTATACTGGCGAGGTTGAATCGAGTCATCATCTCGATGTTGAACGGTTAATTGTGGGCCGCCAAGGCATTTATTCCATCAACTCCTATCAACCCCCATCTTCTTCTCGCCTTCATGACTCGTTGTGCCACTGGGATTTTCAGGCACCCGTTCAACAAAGTGTACAACTCATCATATGTCTTCTCCAAGACTTGCCCAATTGATGCGTAATCTAGCAATATTTTTGTGTGCGTGGGTCTAGACTTTCTACAAAGGTATGGGCCGCACTTCATTCGATTGCCGATGATGGGGACAATTTCCTCTCAACAATGACTTGAATCTTTCCCTGTGCCATATATAAGTTCTCATCGTGCTTCGCTTGAACCAGTATTTCACTTCGCAACTTTGCAGTTTTTGCTCGAAGGAAAGAATCATAAGGAAATTCCTAGCCAAATCATTCAATGAAGTTATGGAGTTTGGTGGCTCCGTCTTTGCCACTTTTTTTCGCCTCCCAACAATGAGAATGGGAAGAGGGTTGCTTAACATAATCGTGGACACGCCTTGGTGGGGACAAACGTGTCACTAATTTATAAAAAGCTCTGTAAGTGCGGGCCAAGTGTCCTCATGTGCCATTCAGTTGAATTGATTACTAGAATGTAACAACCGAATTCATGTTCTCGTTTGTCAAAGTCTCTCTCCTGTGCTCCTATTACTTGATACTGTGAGGTCACATTCGTCGCTAGTGGGATTTCCACTCGCGAACTACCACTGCTATCAGTTTCGATGACAATTGTGCTTGTCCTACGGTGGTTGTTGTTGTACTCTTTTCTTGAAGTCTCTTCAGCTGGGCTTAGAGCTACTTCCTTCGCAAAATGGATTTTGACGTTGTGTTCAAGCAAATCTGCCTCCACAAGCTCTCTATTTCTAGCCGCCCCAAGCAGACAACCTCGTCACCTACAAATAATCGACTAAGACCAAGTTTCTCAACACTTAAGGAAATTCAAAATCACACAAAATAGATAAATTATCAAAACTCGCCGAAGTCCCCGCGCAATCGGCGCTAAAAACTTGACGTCGCTCGTATAAGCGCGTCCACAAGTGTACTATCATGGTAAGTAATATAAAGGGCTCTTTTAAGAACCTAATGTCAACGCATAGTGGACTGGACCCATTCCTCTAACCATCCATTACAAGTGTGATTCAACAATTTTAAAATGTTGGTTATGAAGCTTTGAGGGAGATTTAATTAAGTCTAGTTTTGGTCAACGAAATATTCTAATTCACTCAGAGCAATATAGAGTTAAAACAAGATAATCATGCCACACTACGATTTGCAATGGTTTAAGCATGAAACTATCAATCGTTGTTTCACATAATTAGGAATTTCCGTATGTTCATGGTCTTTCGAGCCTCTAAACACGGCAAACTAGCCTTACTACATCATTGTGAGCGAGGATGCTAATTTCTAGTTCGCAATCAATTATGTTTGTGGTTTACTGTGGAAATGATTTAGTGGACTTTCGTATGCCTAACCATTTAACTCAACTTAGCCTCACAACTACTTCTTCGAGTGTTGATGTGATAATCCCAAGTTGGTCTTTTCATAAACCCCGTTTAATCGCCCAAGCAAGATTAGGTATATTTATCCTAACACGAAATTATATCGTGAGATAAAACATTTCTCACATTCTGTCCCGACCTAGGTAATGCCTTTCTGCCATTGGCCAAGCTAACGTTTATGCTTTCATGGTGATCAATCATAAAAACAACCAACAATCCACGCAAGACGAAAACAATAATCAATAACTTAATTCCAAAATAATTTCATAAAAATCACAATCATAATTCATGGCTTCAACCCTGTGAGGAAGGGTTCTAGCCATTCATGTTCGTAAACTACAACTAAACTACTCTAAAACTACATACTTACAAGAATTTGGTATGGTAGCGGGAATTTGACAAACCCTAGATGATTTCTCCCACTTCTCCCTTCTCTCCTGCAGTTTTCCGTAATAAAATCGTGACAAATTGGAATTAGAGCTATGACCTATTTATAGTAAATGGAAACGTGCAAATTTAGTCATTATGGAACGGCTTGTCACGGAGTGTGGCCGCAGCACGCTCTCGTGACACGGAGGTAACACGTATGCTCTCTCGGAAATCACCCAAAATCGACCCTAAGCAAGACTCGCAAGGCTGCGCCGCGATGGCACTTGCCGCGCGAGCCGGCACTGCGGGCACGTTGCCGGCGCGCCGAGCACGCTCGCTCGCTGATTCGCCGCGTGCTCGGCATAGCGTGGCACGGCGGGCCGGGCGCGGCACACGCACGCATGGCACGTCGCCTACCGCGACTCGTCATGGCCTACTCCTTGCCGACTTTCGCCCACGTTTCCGACTCCATTTCTCTACTTCACCAACTTATAAATAAGTTCCTCAAAATCATGGAAACCTACAAAACAAGGACTAATCATGTTGGTTAGCACATCTTCACATTTATATAAAATCACATGAAAATGAATACAATTACTTAAAGTAACAAGACTAAACTAAGTTATAAAGAATCACCAGCATGCTATTTTGCCCGAGATTACTGGATCAACGACATTCTTATATACTCCCGCAGAAAGGAGGAGCATGCCACTTATTTGAGGCTAGTACTCGCAAACCCTCAAGGATCTTCACCTGTACGCAAAGTTTAGCAAATTTTGGTTAAACTATGAAGATTTCGGGACACGTAGTATCGAAGAACATAAGGGTAGATTCCGTAGATCGAAACAAAGAAGAATTGGCCTAATTCCAAGTGAATCCTTCGGTAAATTCCACTTTCTTAGACTTAAGGGTGCTACTACCGAAGATATGTCGAGGGATTTCATCATTTCGTCCCGACTGTGCCGACTTAGAAAAATGTGAAATTCCAATGGCCTTGATGCTTCTAAGAAAAGCTTCCAAGAAGCTGAAGACCCGACTCACTTCAACACCAAAGGTTGACCTTACCCATGGGGTATTGATGGCTTCGAGAGTCGTATTGGGATGGGTGTTGATGCAGCGTGGAAGGTAATAGCACATGCCTCGAGACAAGCCTGGAAAGTTCACGAGAAGAATGCACCTGGGACCCAAAGGATCTTGAGTTACGCGATGGTGTTTCTGTATCAAGATATGGCGCATTACTTGTATGGGGTCCACGTGATGTATTTATAGATCACAAGATCTTTCAATATATGTTCACATTGCATGATCTAAATCTTCTATGAAATGGAGGTTGGAATTACTTAAGGACTATGACATGAGTGTCCTTTACCACCTGTGCAAGGCTAACGTGGTTGCGTATATCGCTAGTAGATTCTCCATTGAAAGTGTGTCCTATGTAGATTGAGGAAAGGAGTCGCAGGGATGTCCATCACCGCAAGTGCCGGGAGTTAGGTTGGATTGATTCACCGATGGCAAAGGTTGTTGTGCATAGCGGTCAAAAACGCCCTTGGTAGTTGATAACCAGGAAGATGAGATCTGAATATTGAGGAAGGTGGAAGCGAGGCTGCAGTCGAAGATGGAGGCTTTCTCCGGGCGGGGAGGACAAAGTACTATACCAGGTCGCACTGCGTGTTTTGACGCTGATAATTTGAGAGTTTAGATATTGCATGAGGCACATGGTAACAAATATTCTATTCATCCGTGATCCACGAAATGTAATGGGATTTATAGAAATCTATTGGTGGATGGTATGAAGAAATATATTGTGGAGTTCGTAGCAAAATGTCCAAACCAAGCAAAGAAGTGAAAGTCGAACATCAAAGGCCGGAGGCGTACTGTGATAATACGCATCCCCACTTGGATGTGGGAAGAGATTAATATGGATTGTGTTAAAGGCCTACCTCGTACTCAAGCCGCAATACTACTCCATTTGGGTGGTGGTTTATAAAGTTAACTAAGGCTTCACACTTCCTACTAGTCAAGACCATGTATTCAGCTGATGATTATTATGCTAAGTTGTATATTCTGAGTTGATCCGACTTCATGGAGTGCCCTTGTATGTTATCTCGTATCGAGTACCAAATTTAATCTCTCAATTCTAGCGTTCTTTCAAAAAGGACTCGGGACGCAGTTAAGTGCTCAAGATAGCCTTCAACGGCTAAAAAGGGTAACCCATTCACACTGAGGATATGTCGAGGGCATGTGTTATAGATTTTAAAGGTAGTTGGATGATCATTCGCCCCCGATCAAGTTTTCTTAATACGCTACCACTCCAAGATCTGTGATGGCCGCTGAGACTCCTTACTGCGTAGGTGTAGATTTACCTGATGGCCTGAGGTTGGTGAACAAAGCCTATGATAGACTGTCATTCAAGCGAGGCGATGATAAAGGGTCAATGATAAGGGACCATTTAAAACCGTCAGAGTCAGTAGAAATCGATGTTGATATGATGAGAAGAGATTTGGAGGCTGATGTGGACGATTGGGTATTTCTAAAAGTATCTCCTAAGAAGGAGTCAAGCGGTTCTAGAGGAAAGGTAAACTCGGCCCCCGCATGCTGGCCTCACTGTGGTTGTGAGAAGAGTTGGTAAAGGGTGTGCGGCTGCACATGCCCTAACTATCTTCCTCGTTCATCCCATCTTTCATGTATCATCACTTCTAAAGAAGTGCTTGGATGATCCAACCTTTGGTAATTTCGGTGGACAAGACGGAGGAAGGACAACTATTATGAAGAAATTCCCGTTAAAATTGGTGGATCACAAAGTTCGAGGCCGAGGAACAAAGAAGTAGCTTTGTCCTGGGCTGTGGCTACTATCCACAGCTTCAAAGCAGAGGTCACTAGCCCTGCCACCATCTCAAAGTTGTTCCTATCAAGACCTGTGGGTGATCGAGGAGCAGGCTTGTGGTCAGGTGGATTGGGGAGGGGCACCCAAGAGAGTATACCTCTCCCACCCGCGGCAAGTGCAAAGAGTCACTCCACGGAGTGCCTACTTGGTTCGGATGTCCGTCGGTGTGGTAGACATGGGCACATGCGCAGAGCATGTACATATGCTAGACAGGCGAAGATAGGGGACTCAGTATAGACCACTGTGATGCAGAAAGAATCTATCCCATCTTAGCCTCCACAGGAGCATCTTCAGTGGGGGCGGCTACTACGCTAAAACCGATTCATGCCCTTGCCTCACGCCGGAGTAGGTGATCGCAGACGTGGTCACCGGTGTGTTGGGTGCTTCTTTCATGTTTATGTTTATGCCTTGCCGCACTGTGGAGAAACATTATCTTTCGTGACTCCCTTACATTGCTAGTAGTTTTGGAGTTAGTCTCAGACCTTGTCGAATCATTTTCGCTCTACCAAACTTGGTGATTCATTCTGTAGCTAGGCGGTATATGTGTAGGTTGCACCATTATCGTGTTGTATAAGGTTACCTTCGCAGATTTGGTAGAGTTAGCCATGACTCATTTTGATGTTATTCTTGGTATGGATCGGGTTGTTTGCATGTTGCTTTTGATTAATTGTGTGACTCATACCGTGGAGTTTCGCCTTCGGGTGAGCCAATTTTGGAGTGGAAGGGTAGTTCGACTTTACTCAAATTGTGTTGGTTTATTTCCTATCTTAAGGCTAGAAGATGATCTCTAAGGGGTGTGGGTACCACTCTAGTTAGGTTGAGGATGTGGAGTCCGAGGACTCACTATTCCAACCGGGCCCAGGGTGTGCGAATATCCGTAGGTGTTTCCCAAGGATTTGCTAGTGTTCCTTCCTAGCGTAATCACTTTGTGACATCTATTACTAGATACGCACTTATTTCTATCCCCTCCTTACTGTGATGGCTCCAAATTTCCGAGCTAAAGGAGATGAAGGAGTAGTTAAAGGATTTGTTGAATAAGGGCTTCATTAGACCGAGCCAATCTCCATGGGGTGCACCGCCTCTATTTTTCAAGAAGGACGATTCTCAGATATGTATTGACTATCGAAAGTTGAACAAGGTTACCTTTAAGAATAGGTACCCTTTACCCGTGGATCGATGATTTGTTTGACTAGCTTTAGGGTGCCAAGTGCTTTCCAAGATCGATCTTAGGTTCGTGTATCACCAGCTTTCGAAGTGTGGGATATGACATCCCGAAGACCGCCTGTGACTCCTGGCTTGGTCACTACGAAGTTTGTTGTCATGTCTTTTGGGCAAAAAATGTCTCCCGGCAGCTTTTATGGATCTAATGAATAGGGTGTTCAAGAAATATTTGATACTCTTTGTGATTGTGTTAACTAACCACATTCTTATATACTCCCTGGAAAGAAGTGAGGAGCATGCCACTCATTCTAAAGCAAGATCAAGAAACCTCAAGGATCTTCACCGTATGCAAAGTTTAGCTAGTGTGAATTTTGGTTAAACTCGTAGCATTTCTCTCGGGGACACGTAGTATCAAGCGAAGGCATAAGGGTAGATTCCTGTAAGATCAAGCAAGAAGAATTGGCTCAGACTCATGGAATCCTTAAGTAATTTGGAGTTTCTCGACTTAGTAGGCTACTACCGAGGATTTTGAGGGCTTTTCATAAATTGCGCCCTTTGATCAAAGTTGACTTAGAAAATGTGAAATTCCAACGGTTGAATGCTTCAGAGAAAAGCTTCCAAGAGTTGAAGACCCGACTCACTTCAAAGACTAGCGTTGACCTTACTCGAGGGCAAATCATGGCTTCTTGCTTTCTAATAACAGGATGCTTCAAAGAGTTTACCGGGATGTGTGTTTATTCAATGTGGGAAGGTAATAGCATATGCCTCGAGACAGCCTGAAAATTCACGTAGAAGAATTACCCGACCCATGATCTTGAGTTACGCGTGTGTTTCAGACCTGCGGTGGTGTTTGCATTGAAGATATGGCGGCATTACTTGTATGGGGTCCACGTGGATGTATTTACGGATCACAAGATCTTGCAATATGTGTTCACACATAAGGATCTAAATCTTCGACAAAGGAGGTGGTTGGAATTACTTAAGGACTATGAAATTAGTGTCCTTTACCACTCGAGCAAGGCTAATGTGGTTGCGGATGCGCTTAGTAGACTCTCCATGGAAAGTGTGTCCCATGTAGATTGGGGAAAGAAGGAGTTGGTGAGGGATGTCCACCGACTCACAAGGCTAGGAGTTAGGTTGATCGATTCGACCAATGGCGGTGTTGTTGTGCATAACAGGTCAAAATCGTCCTTGGTAGTTGATGTTAAATCCAGGCAAGATGAGGATCCAATATTGAGGAAGCTGAAGGAGGCGGTGCGGAGTCAGAAGGTGGAGGTTTTCTCCCAAGGGGGAAATGGTGTGCTACTATACCAAGGTCGACTATGTGTTCCGGACGTTGATAATTTGAGAGTTCGGATATTGCATTAGGCACATGGTACAAGATATTTTATTCATCCAGGATCCACGAAAATGTATCGGGATTTGCGAGAAATCTATTGTGGGATGGTATGAAGAAAGATATTGTGGAGTTCTTAGCAAAATGTCCAAACTGCCAGCAAGTGAAAGTCGAACATCAAAGGCAGGGAGGCGTATTTCAGGATATCAACATCTCCACTTGGAAGTGGGAATAGATTAATATGGATTTTGTTACGGGCCTACCTCGTACTCGCCGGCAATACGACTCCATTTGGGTGGTGGTTGACAGGTTAACTA
The DNA here is from genome assembly GCA_018107945.1 of Datura stramonium. NCBI lineage: Eukaryota > Viridiplantae > Streptophyta > Magnoliopsida > Solanales > Solanaceae > Datura > Datura stramonium. The sequence goes on along the minus strand of JACEIK010015436.1, from coordinate 1,739 downwards.
AGGCTGCACACTTCCTACTGGTCAGGACCACGGATTCAGCAGATGATTATGCTAAGTTGTATATTCGGGAGTTAATTCGACTTCATGGAGTGCCCTTGTCTATTATCTCAGACCGAGGTACTCAGTTTACCTCTCAATTCTAGCGTTCTTTTCAAAAAGGACTTGGGACGCAGGTTAAGCTCAGTACAGCCTTCCATCTGCAAATAGACGGCCAGGCAGAACAAACCATTTAGACACTTGAGGATATGTTGAGGGCATGTGTTATAGATTTTAAAGGTAGTTGGGATGATCTTTTCCCTCTGATCAAGTTTGCTTATGATAACAATTACCACTCCAGTATCTAGATGGCGTTGTTCGAGGCTCTTTACGGGAAGAGGTGTAGATCTCCCATCGATGGTTTGAGGTTGGTGAGGCAGCTATGATAGGACCAGATTCGGTTTGCCAGGTGATGATGAAGGTTCAGTTGATAAGGGACCGGTTAAAAACCTCTCAGAGTCGTTAGAAATCGTATGCTGATATGAGGAGAAGAGATTTGGAGTTTGATGTGGACGACTGGGTATTTCTAAAACTATCTCCCATGAAGGGAGTCATGCGGTTCGGGAAGAAAGGTAAACTCAGTCCCCTCTATGTTAGCCCCTATAGGGTTGTGAGAAGATTTGGTAAGGTGGCGTATGAGTTGGACATGCCCCCGGAACTATCTTCAGTTCATCCCGTCTTTCATGTGTCACTTTTGAAGAAGTGCTTGGGTGATCCAGCCTTGGTAGTTCCGGTGGACAACATTGGAGTGAAGGACAACCTCAGTTATGAAGAAATTCCCGTTAAAATCTTGGATCGGCAGGTTCGAAAGCTGAGGAACAAAGAAGTAGCTTCAGTAAAGGTGTTGTGGAGAAATTAGAATGTTGAGGGAGATACGTGGGAAGCTGAAGCAAATATGATAGCTAAATACCCTCATTTGTTCCCTACCGGCTCAGTTTCAGTTTGAGGTATCAGTTTTGCCCTAAACCTTTAATCAGCTTTTCCCGATCAGTTCATGTGTATAAGTTTGTTTTATGATATGGTAAATGTATGTGATGTCTTAATTTAGTTTAGCTATGTAGTTCCTTTTGGAGGTAGTCATTCCGTAAGTTTTCAACTTAAATGATTGGTAATCGTATATGGTGATAGCTTGTTTTGGAGTTTTCTGCATGTTTTCTAACATTCGAGGATGAATGTTCCTAAGAGGGGGATATTGTTATACCCGGGAACCCAAGGATCAAACCCAGAAGTGAAAATAGAGAAAAACTGAAAATTCGCACCAGGTCACAGAACGACCCGTGAGGTGAGTCGTGGTCAGACCTCACGACTCGTGAGGTCTCCCGTGGTCAATCATGAAGGATTGGCAATATTGGGATGGGAAGTGTAGGCCACGAAAGGTGACCACGAGTCGTGGTCTGATCTCACGACTCGTGAAGTCACCCGTGGGATTCCCTTGGAGTTTTGGGCAGTGGACTTAACGGATCAAGGCAATGAGTCGTTCCCTATGGCAATGACCCGTTAGATCCCTCGTGAGGACTGGCGACCAGAGATTTCCTGGGTTTTAATGAGGGTGTTTTCATGATGTCCTAAGTCCTTAAGGCTTGAACTACATCGTTTTGGATAGTTTCTGAGTGTGATAAGAGGAGTTAAGTCCCTATTGCATGCCCATTCTCATGCAAGGATTTTAGAGAGGTTTTTGGGAGATTCAAGGCCTTCTTCCCCAA
>JACEIK010015435.1:0-19097 GCA_018107945.1 Datura stramonium | reverse complement strand
TCCATAGACCAATCTGTATGGAGAAGTCCCAATTGGTGTCTTGTAAGCAGTTCTATAAGCCCACAACGCATCGTCGAGTTTGCTTGACCAATCACTACGTCGTGCATTCACTATTTTCTGGAGAATCTACTTCACTTCTCTGTTCGACACCTCTACTTTCCCACTAGTTTGGGGATGATATGCTGTTGCTACCTTGTGGCGCACCCCATACTTAGCTAGCAAGCTCTTGAAACTTGCATTGACAAAATGAGTGTTCGGGTGTCTGGATGACTACACGCAAGTGCACGTGGTCGAACAAGTAGTAAGTGGCTCAAGTAAGCCAAGTATCGATCCCACAGGGACTGGACAACGCTACACGCAAAGTGCAAATGCATCGAACAAGTAGTAAGTGGCTCAAGTAAGCCAAGTATCGCATCCCACAAAGGATCGGACAACGGCAAAATTTACTCAAGTGTCATTTTACTATTACTCTAAAATGCAGACAACAATGTTAAAGAAAGTTTTTATATTTTGTTATCTAATTTTATACTAAGGCTAAAATAAATATACAAGTGAGTCTAAACTATGAATGTGAGCATGCCGAGGCTAAACGGTATGTAAAGAAATTAATTATCGATACAGCTTTGGTCTATCTTTTCTCCCGGTTGCTAGTCGGAATCTCTGCCTATGGATTAAAACTCTCAGATGCAACCCAACTTAAGAGTCATGAACCTTCCACCTACATTTCTGTGATAAGAAGAAATTCATGTTCTAGCCATACAAAACCGATTCCACACTTGGCTACGACTTTCGTGTATATTTCTATCCCGAAGGTAAATCAATTCTCAATTTTCCCAAACAAAGAACAGATCATATCCTATTAATTCACAACTTTCCGCTGTGCTCTCTCGAGTGAAACCAGACTTTTTAGATATACATTAACATTGGCCAGACATTAATGCAGTAAGAACAAGAATTAATAGAACAACTATGAAAGAAAAGATGAAAAAACCATATGATCAACAATTACATTTCAATACAATTGTTCCTAACCTCAACAAGAAGTGAAATTAGCCACTCATTTGTGGATTAAACATCGTTAAATGAGTGTAAATCATACAAACAATTGAAAGAAAGGAGAAAGGGATAGAGAAAAACCCTAAGAATTTCGTCCCCTCAACCGCCCCGTAACCCACGTTCTTGCTCCATCAAGTCCGAATAATTAAAATGAACCTAAGTGTTCTATTTATACTCGTGAGAATTTTTCCCGGAATAACAAGCAACGTGTCACGGAGTGCATAGCGGAGCATCAATTCATGACATGACATGTAAACGCGAGGCTTCTGGAATTTGGCCGCCTGTATTGTCTCAATGTGGTACGGCATGCAATGCGAGCTTGCCCTGGCCGTGCTACGGTAAGCACCGCACACCTTCACTCGGAATGTCAAGTTCCTGTGTGCGGTTCAACGTGCCACGGCACAATCGCTGACCCTCTCTGGAAATCCTTGGAATTAAATCTCCCCGGACAGAATGCATCCGCGATGAGACGTGAAATGGCTCCATCGCGGAGCCTCTTTATTTCTTGCTTCCCATGGCCACCTTTGCTCTCGCTTCCGAGTCCATCTCCGATTCCTCCCAACATGCATCTTAGCTCCATAAAAAGTACATTTTTCCTGCAAAACAATGCTAATCATGTTGGTTAGTATAAATTCACACTTTCCTACAATTTACATGAGAAAGTACAAACATTGTTGGATAAACAAGGCAAAAATGATATTTGAGTATCACTTGTGCATATAAATATGCCCCAGATCACCTACCCACACTTAAAATCTTAATTGGCCCGAATAATAATCTTACACCTCATGCAATTGACACCCCATCATGGCTACTTTGGCTCGACAATTCGAGCTACGGTTATACCGATTATTTACATAACAAATCATCAAGAAAACATGCATAGTATCATCATTACAATGACCTTTAACATACCAAGACCTCTAGACATCAAGAATCTAACTCGATATCGCAAACTCATGCAAATTAGCTGACCAAGATATTCGACATGAAATTCAATCTCTGTCAAGCATGTGCCCTCACATTACAAGAGAATTTCCTCTACTAAATCACATGAACTCAAACATTTCATGCATGTGGGCATGTACACACAATTTCACTTTCTACTAAAAAGAATTCACATGCATCGTGTCATGAACTATAGGCTTGCTCTCTAGTGTATTACTCCACTAATATAAGGACGCGTGATGTAAGATCACGTAGGACTTAACGGGTTGTACTGTAAGCTACGGGACTAATATATACTCTGCCAACCAATAATAGCAACTAGCATCCTAAGCGCTTTTTCAATACATCCCATCATATTCTCGGGGCATACGCTCTTCCTTCCTCCTCCAAATCTTGAAGTCTTTCTTCATTTTTGTCCTCCACTTCTTTAAGCACACAACACACTTACTCAAACAACAAAGATTTGTTATACCTTTATTTTCTTTTAAATCTGGCAAGTGCACTCTTGACTTCCTTTTTTTCTTTACTTCCATCATTTTGCTTTTTCCTCCCTTTATTTCTTTTTTCACCATTTCACTCCTTACACTGTGGGAAAATAATTTTTTTCTTGAGCGCTTAGGGAGTCAGACAGATTTACGGATACCGAAAAGAAAGGGTTCAGCTTGGTTACACATTTTCGACAAAAGAAAAAAACATAGGCTAAAGGCTCAATGGGCTAACTAGGATTTGGCATTCAAGGTGGGTATAAAAAAGAAGAGAAAACTTAAGGCTAAAACAAAGAAACGCCACATCCTTTCCTACACTACACTTCCTTCATTTCGTTTCGTATACACACCAGGCAAGTTCTAGACACTTCACAATAGCATGGAATAAACGAGACTCGCTATACACTCATTGCACATGCTCAACTCGCACATATTCATGTACTTCTTTAATCAGCTAATTACAAGAATTCAAAATTAAGCCTCAATCACACCGAATCGAATCCTATGGCCTAAGTATCTCGTATATGTACAAAGTAGCATGCTTTCATACGAATCACCTTTGCATTCTAAACATCATGTACAACACGCAACAAGAATTTCGTAGCTATAGAGTAGCAACATGCATGGGATACAACCAAACAAACCAAAATTGAAAATAAAAAGCTATTCCTATCGATCGCATTTCCCTTAAGATTTGCTCTGCCATCCATCCATCATAGGGAAATCACTATTTACGACAAGTCGGTTCAATGGGACTCTTCTCGTAAAAGAACCAAAAACAATGCCGAGAAACCCAATCATAAAAAATAATTAACGAAAATTTTTAAAAATATCGATGATTTACAAAAATATTTACACACTAGCTAACAACATTAAACAGCACAACCGATTCAACATGATATTTCCAATACGAAACATACACACAAAAGCACAGGTCACAATTTTTTTCAAACACAACAACAGAACATGCATATACATACAATCAAGACAAAACCAAAGACCACCTAATCCTTCCCCACCACACTTAAAACCGAACACTTTCCCCCGTGTTCATACAAATAACAGCACAAAAGTGTGGTGAAACTCCCGATCAATCAAAGTATTCCACTTCTTCGTCAAAAAGCCGCGCTCGTCTCCCATGTCTCGGGTCTTCCCTGTCGTCCTCCTCTTGACTCAACATCGGAATCTCGCGACGTGTCTCTCATCAGTGGGGACATTGTCATCCACGGGCTCCACAAACGCTGGGCCCACACGACATAGAGCCCGGCATTTTTGCCGAAAGTGTAGTCTAGGTCGAGTCGCCATACCATCCTCTATTGACGGCCTCCCGCCTATGTGCTGGAGCATCTGCATCCCCGAACATGCAGGCTATGTATTGATCATCCCGAGTATGCCGCCGCTAGTGTAAGAATCGCCCGTGAGTGGTGTCGGTGCCTTGGTCTTTGTGACGCCCACGACGCGCCTACCAAGGGATGTAGTCCATGGCCTTTTCCTCCACATCTGTGCCCCGTAGGGAATGTGATGTCAGTGCATCGCCAAACCTGCATCAGGCTCTGATGCAAACGGGTTTTCATGGCGGAGAGGATCACCGCCCCAACATTGATCTCTGAAACTCTTTCATCGTGGCATACACCAGGCATACGTTGACCGGTGACATCTGTCATGTGCACTCTCTGCAATCAAGCAAGAACACACTATCTTTAGCCAGATCCCGGCTTCCCGTTCATCCGTGGAGTAGGCAATGCCTCCGATGGTAGCCCTCTCCTATGCCTCGCCTGGGCCAAGGCCATGCCGAACGGGCTCCACACAATGTGCGGTCTGATATCCGTGTAAGGTGGAGTGATATTCGCCTGTCGGAGTATGGGCATCTGTGGTTCTCGCGTCCTCAGATGGCATTCAGTGATGAGGCCCAAGAGTGACAATCTGCCCCCTATCTTGATTGTGTGATCACGTGAGCGCCGGGTTCCGGGCTTGCATAGAACTCCCGAATCAAGTGCAGATTGCACTCCCTTGGGCTCTTCAAAGATGAATCTCTACCGGGCAAAGGCTAATCCTGGGTGGACAAGTGGGGAACTCAGGCTAATGGCTCCTTGCAATATCCTCGGGGAAGTACTTGCTCTCCTTGTGCTTCGTGTACCATTTCCTTCTCTCCGTCACCCATCGGGTTCGTATTGGCGGCGTTGGCCGCGTTGAACCGCGCTGGGTGCTGGGACGCTGCCTCGCCTTAGTCTTTCTTCCGTGCTCCGACGTAGATGCGCTCTTTCCTTTGTCTTAGCCTGCTCGACATCGTCTCAAATAAAGCAAGCATACCTAATGTCGGGCCAAATTTTATAATTAGCTTCGACTAAGGTTGGGTAGAGTCAAACCACCCCACACTTAATCTTTAGCCACAATTATAGCATTACGGCAAGAATATACTTATTTCTAATTTACATAAACAAGGAAAAAACAAACAAAAAAAAAAAAAAATAAAACACAAACAACTGCCTTTGTGCATTCAGAGAATTCGACCGTATAAATTCATTTGTACTACTCGTACTTCCGTACAACTACTCACATTACCATCGATCACAATTTTATACAAAGCACTTAAAGCAAGGAAAAAAGAAAAAGAAAACTATTTATCTACACAAACCTATGCACTACTAATTTCGTGCAATTCGACAATTTCATGCCATTTCAACGACTTTATTCCCTAGAAAATTTATCGCGCCTTTAGCATACTACCTTAAGCACCACCCAATTCACCTCACCCAACAATTTTTCACATTTCTACGTCAATTTAACATCTTCCTATTCACATACCAAACCTCTAGCTAGCAATTTCTGCAAAAATTAATCTAACATGTAATTATCGCTTTCATATAATCACAACGATACTATGAACATCAATCAACAATAACTTAAATGAATTGCCCACTTCTACTTAGGGCAAGGTTTACTCACCTCATTTCAAAATCGAATAAATTCGACAAGAATTGAGGTTGAGTTCAAGAACATACCTTTAATCCGATGATATCGAAGAAAAGTTGCCAGCTCTCGATCCTAGGTCCGTGTCACGTTGAGGAAGGCAGGGTTTTTCGGGGTTTGTCGCGGAGGGTAATGGGAAATGGGAAAATGAGGCAATTTTGAGCAAAGGGGATTAAGGCTAAGTATTCAAGTGCATCTGTGTGACCCGAACGATACTTTCTTGAATGCTCACGGAGGGTAACGCTGAGCACCCTCCGTGACACGGAGTTATCGCTAGGCATTCTCGAATTTGTAAAAATTCCAGAATCGCTTCAACGGTGTCACGGAGGGTAACGTGGAGGCCCTCCTCCGTGACACGGAGCCAACGCTGTGCTCACTCGCTTTTGCCACCTTTAATTTTTTTCTTACCTCGATTTTTTTCCTTTTGCGGTTCTTTTTGCATTTCTCGTCCTCCGTTCAACCCGAAAATTATCTTAAAACAAGAAATTATTAGAATTCATAGGTTTGAAAACACAACACAGTATTTTATTTATTTATATTTACACAATTTGTCTTTTTTTTCTTTTTCTTTTTTTATGTACATTTATAAAAACAATAAATTCACGTGGTTGCTCCTGCAAATGGGCCGTCACGCCGCTCGACGCCCTTACGCTCATTCCGCCCCTAGGTGACGGACGTCTTCTCATGATTTCCATCCTCGCCCTGGTCAAGCTACCCCTGTCGTGGGCCGCCCCATTAATTCTCGAGACTCAATGCCCGAGGCAAAGACGCCTTGCTCAAGCACATTGATCAATGAGTTCTCATACACGGTCGTGAGCTTGGTGGCCTTGTACACATCGAACACTCCACCTTGTCGTGTGCTCACATAGTTAGCTGCCCTGCAGCTACAACTATCAGCGCTTTCCCGGTAGCCAAGAAAGGACGCCCCAAATAAATGGGACTTCGCTCGCTCAAGTCCAAGACAATGAAATCTAATGGAAGATCAGGAGTTGACTTTGCACTAGCACGTCCTCCACAATACCGTCTGGTCTTGCCAAGGAATGATCCGCAGCTGCAAGATCACTGTTTTTGGTCTAGGACTCCTAGCCCCAACTTCTTGAATAACAGGTCGGCATCAAGTTAATGCTTGCTCCTAAATCACATAATCCGCGAGCTCGGATACTCTACCTAATTGTTAATTGAATTGTAAAGTTCCAGGGTTTTTGAGCTTTGTAGGCAAACGGTTCTATCCGGGAAGTGCATCTCCGTGTAGGCCAGCGTGGCATACCCGTCAACCTCTTTTTTGTTCACCACGATGTCCTTAATGTACTTTGCGCATTTTCGGCACTCCTCGCAAAACATCGACAAGAGGTAAGTTAATGTGTACCTGTTAAGCACTCCCCATGAACTTTTTGAAACACGCCCTCCTTGTGTTTCTTTAAACGTTGAAGGAACGGGGGTGGAGGTCTTTCTAGTTCGACATCCTTTTCTTCCTCTCATCACTTTGCCCTCCGTTCGCGCTCCCGACTATTGAGGTGGTCTTTCTGGTTCCACCTCCTGCTGCAAACCACTCCTTGTGGTCACTACATTCACCGCTTGGGGTTGGGGTTCCACTGCGAAGTCCTCCTCTAGGCCTGGTGTTTGGGCTCCAGCAAATTGCCCAAACCGGTACTCCAGCGCCTTGGCGCATAACCTGACATTTTTAACATCGACCGGCCAATTTAACATAGTCAGCTCCGTAATTGAGCTTGGTTAGCTATCATAGTCTTGAACATCTCCTCACGCTTCGGGGTGATGGTGGGTGGAGGAGGGCATTGTTGTTTCTGTATTGCGACCGATAGTTCTGCTGCCCTCTCCTTGATTCCTTTGCACTCCCCCGACTCGAACTCGCCCGATGGTTGTTGCTACCCCAAGAGAAATTTGGGTGATTCCTCGAGTTAGAATTGTAGCTGTTACCATACGTTGGTGATTATTCCTTGTGCATTGCCGACAAAGTTCATCGAGTCAGGATTTGCCCACAACACTCAGCTGAGTGTTCATTACTCCCGCACAATTTCACACCAAACCGCTGCACCGCATTCACCGGGGCTTGCGACTGATTTATGCTCATGTTACCAAGTGGGTGTTGAGTTGATCTTGCAGCAAGCCTATTCCAGGCAAATGATAGTCGTAAACCCATCCACTTCTAAGACTCCAGCTGCTTTCCTTGCTCCTCCCCTTAAAGAGTCCGCATTCCACTCCGGATTTCCCTGCAAAATACAATTCAATAAAGTATACAAATTTCATAATAAGTCTTTTCTAATGCTTGTCCCCGTACCGTGGAGTCCAAAGCAAAATTCTTGTGTGGGGTTCCAAACATTCTATAAAAGTGTGCACCAGCACATCATTGATTGGTGGTGATGAGGACAATCCCGCAACAACAATTTGAATCTCTCCTGCTTGGATACAGATTCTCCCCCTCTCTTGTTTAACATAGAATTTGACTTAAGTCTTGTCGCTTTTACCTGGCGAAAGAACCTGATCAAGAACTTCTTTGCAAGATCATCCCATGGTTATATAGAATTTGGTGGCTCAGTTTTTCAACCACCTTTCGGCTTCTCCCAAAAGTGAAAAATGGGAACAATGTAAGCCTGACATAATCTCGTTGACACCTACCGGAATGTAAGTGTCACTATCTCCAAAAATTTTGAAGATGTTGTTGTGGGATCCTCGTGAGGGAGACCTCGTGAACCGCCCGCTTGTGGTGCAAAGAATTGCACCATGCTCAGCTTTAAGCTCAAACCTCCTCCTGGCTCAGTTTGCGAATGCTAGACGTGGTTGCTAGCATGTGGGATTGCCATATCGCGAACCGGCCTAGCTGCCATTTCTCGGGCACTAACACGGCCCGCACAAGTGGTGGGATTCTGTGGTTGCTCCAGGATTGTCAGTCTGAGCAACTGCAGTTTTCTTCATTTCCGTTGGCAATGAAATTGTCTTTCCGGCTCTAAGGAAGGATCTCATCAAATTTCTTTGTCTTTGCCAATGTTCAACAGAATTCAAGTATTCGCAAAATACAAAGCTAAGACCAAGTTGTCAATACTAAAATAAAGAAATAGCAAACTAACACTTTAAGAAGAAAAATAATTTCGCCAATTGCCGCCCTCGGCAATGGCGCTCAAAACTTGTTCGTGACCGATGACTACACGCAAGTGCACGTGGTCGAACAAGCAGTAAGTGGCTCAAGTAAGCCGTATCGATCCCACGTGGATCGACTACGGGGCAAAATTTACTCAAGTGTCAGTTTACAACATTTCAAAATGCATAACAATGTAAAGAAAAGTTTTTATATTTTGTTATCTAATTTATACTAAGGCTAAAATAAATATACAAGCGAGTCAACTATGAATGTGAGCATGCCGAGGCTAAAACGAACATGAAAGAAATTCACTATCGATACGCTTGGCTCATCTTTTCTCCGGTTGCTAGTCGGAACTTCTGCCTATGGATTAAAAACTCGTGATTTAACCCAACTTAAGAATCATGAACCTTCCACCTACATTTCGTGATAAGAAGAAATTCATGTTCTAGCCATACAAAACCGATTCCACACTTGACTAATACGACTTTCAGTATTCTATCCCGAAGGTAAGTCAATTTCAATTTTCCCAAACTAAGAAAAGATCATATCCTATTAATTCACAACTTTCCAGCTCCAGGCTTTCTCGAGTGAAACCGGATTCTTTAGATATACATTAACATTGGCGACACATTAATGCAAGAGAATACAGAATTAATAGAACAAGTAAGAAAGAAAAGATGAAAAAACCAGATGATCAACAATTACATTTCAAACACTGTTCCTAACCTCAACAAGAAGTGAAATTAGCCACTCATTTGTGATTTAAACATCGTTAAATGAGTGTAAATCATACAAACAATTGAAAGAAAGGAGAAAGGGATAGAGAAAAAACCCTAAGAATTTCTGTCCCCTCAACCGCCTGTAACCCATGCTCTTGCTCCACCAAGTCAGAATAATTAAAAATGAACCTAAGTGTTCTATTTATACTGGTGAGAATTTTTCCCAGAATAACAAGCAACGTGTCACGGAGTGCATCGTGGAGCACCGCTCCGTGACATGATGCAAACGCGGAGGTTTCCTAGAATTTGGTTGCCCAGGTAATTTTCGTCTCCTAACGTGGCATGGCATGTAACGCGGAGCTTGCCTAACGTGCCACGGTGCTGGACACGGCACCTTCACTGGAAATGTCAAGTCTGTGTGCTTAGGTTCAACGTGCCATGGAGCCATGACCTTCGAAAATCCTGGAAATTAAATCTCTTGGACAGAATGGTCCGCGATGGTACAAGTGGACACGGCTCCATCGCGGAGCCTCTTTATTTCTTGCTTCCCATGGCCAATTCCTTGCTCGCTCCCGAGTCCATCTCCGATTCCTCCCAACATGCATCTTAGCTCCATAAAAGTAGGTTTTTCCCAAGAAAACAACGCTTAACGCGTTGGTTAGTATAAATTCACACTTTCCTACAATTTATATGAGAATGTACAAACATTGTTGGATAAACAAGGCAAAAATGATGCATTTTGAGTATCACTTGGGCATATAAATATGCCCTGCATCAATGATTTTCCATCATCGAGTAATGGCTCCTAGGTGTCCCGAACTCCGGTGTAAATGTGCTTTTTCAAAATTTCGTTACCACTTTGTTGTCATTCCCGGGCAAGCTGTTGCTTCAAATCACTTTTGATACATAATCACGGCTACCAAGATGTAACGATTACCAAATGACGGGGAACGCCCATGAAATCTAAGTGCCCCATACATCAAAGATCTCCACTTCTAGTATATGTCATAGTTGGGCATCTCTAGCCTCCTACCAATTGTGCATGTCCTTTGACATCTATCGCACATTTTGACGTATGCCATAGAGTCTCGAATAGTGTAGGCCAAAAGTAACTCGACCGTAGCACCTTGTGCGTTGTCCAAGCCTGCCTCCGTGGTGCCTCCATACAATGAAGAGTGACAACTCAAAACTTCGTAATCCGGCTCTCCGAAATGCATCTTCATCACCCGATCCGGTCCTCGTTTAAACAAGTACCGCCATCCCAAATAAAAATACCAGCAATCATGCATCAACTTTTCTCTCGTTGAGCCGTAGCCTCCGGTGGATAGACTCCACTCACTAGAAAATACCCACAATGCTCTGCATACTTAGGGATCTCAAACTCTTCCCTTATTGCCAAGAGCTGTTCATCTGGGAACTCCTCTTGATGCTGCCTCACTTCTTCATACCGGCTTTCCAATCGCGTAGGTGATCTCGCCACTTGATTCTCTCCCTTTTCTCTTTCTGTCCTTAATCTCTAGGTCAACTTGCAACAACAAGATCCACATCTGATCAACCTAACAATCCTTCTTATTAAACAGATGCATCGAATTGTTTACATTGGTATACACCACTACTTCTAGAACCCACCAAATAGACTCGAATTTATCAAATGCACAACAATGCTAGCATCTCCTTCTGATCTGAGCATTATCTTGGGCAGCGTCCAGTGTTTTGCTTGCATAATGAATAGAATGAAAATTCTTATTCCTCCGCTGCTCCCAATACAACTCCCACAGCCACATCACTTGCATCACATCACTTCAAACGGTTGTTCCTGTAATTTGAGAAATAAGGATAGTGCTTCTATCAATTTCTCGTTTTTCATCTCCTCGAATTCTTTTGACACCTCATCAAATTCGAACTTACCCTTTTTCTAGCAACTCTGGATATTGGTTCAGAGATTTTGGAGAAGTTCTTGATGAAACCGCTCCGGAGAACCCCTCGCATGCCTAAGAAAATCAAGGAATAATTCTTCATCGATGGTGTGGTAGAAGCCAATAATCTCATCTTAGCATGATCGATTCTCCCAACTCCTTGCAAGTCACTTTATGGCTAAGGAAGATACCCTCTTGACTAAGTGAATGACATTTCTCCCAGTTGAGTACAAGGTTGGATTCTTCGTGAGCGACTAGCACCCTGCCAAGATTCAGCAAACAAGTAGAAAATGAATTACCGGTGGCTGAAAATCATCCATAATATTTCGATGAAATTTTCCACCATGTCGTGAAAGATTGCTATCATGCATTTCTGGAATGTGGCGAGTGCATTGTATAAACCAAATGGCATCCTCCTAAAAGCATATGTCCCATAAGGACATGTGAAAGTAGTCTTCCCCTCCTCCTAAGTGCTATGGCTATTGGTTATAGCTAAGAGTACCATCAAGGAAACAATAATATTCTTGTTCCAGCCAATTGTCCAATATCTCGATCAATGAACGGGATAGGATAGTGATCTTTCCTTGGGGCTTCATTGAGCTTTCAGAAGTCCATGCAAATCCGCCACTGCGGACGGCAGCGTGTAGGGATCGATCATTTTTCTCATTGGTTACTACTGGGCTATCCCTCCTTCTTTGCAGACACATTTCAACGCAGGTCACTTATCACCCTGAAGAGGGATAGAACACATTTGCATTAATACCATTTATTTATTTTCTTATTGCATCATATTATTTGATTTCAGCTCATGAGGTTGTATAAATATTTGTCTGCCTTCCATGAAATTCAGGTAAAATGATGATATCTGGTCTTGCACTGCAGCCCATTGCTTTCCTTTGGAGGAACCGTACCAATGCTTCCTTTTTTACTTATGCTCACAATTCTATGGAGATGATGACTGGCAAAGTGTCATCTTCCCACAAAAGACATATATTTTAAATGGGGAGGCAATTTTTTCAACTCCAGCTTTTGGTGCTTCCTTAATAGATGGTTTCGGCAATGTGGTCTCAGACCTCTATTAAAGGTTGAAAAGCCATGCTTCCCGGGAGAGATTCATTTTGGTTCATTCAACATTTGCACCATCTCATAAGTATTCTATCTCCCGAAATGATCGGAGCTCTGTCAATGCTCTTTCCAATGGATCTTTGAGATTCAAATAATCTCAAGAATTTCGCTTGTTTAGCACATTGATTGCCGAAAGCTCCTCATATATGGGCTTCCAAGCTTGAAGGCCTGATATACAACAAACATCTGAGCTTTTTCATGCGCTTTCGTATGTTAGCCGCTAAATAGCCACATTAATCAAAGTTTCCTGGTTGCCAAAAAGGGACGCCCCAAAATAAATGGGACTTCCGCATCTCGGCTCAAAATCTAGAACAATAAAATCTACCGGGAAGATAAGGGAGTTCACTTGCAAACAGCATGTCCTACAATGCTATCCGGTCTAGCCAAAGAACGGTCCGCTAACCGCAAGATCACATAGTTGGTCTAGGACCGCCTAAATTCCCAACTTTTGAACACCTCCAATGCCATAATCAAGGACATTGCTCCCAAGTCACATAATCCGCGAGATCGGATACTTTGCCCAATTGTGATTTGAATTGTAAAGCTCCCAGATCCTTGAGCTTTTGTTGGCAACCTATTCCGATCCTGAAGTGCACTCCGCAAGCGCCACCGCAGCATACTCCGTCAATCTGCTTTTGTTAGCTACAATGTCCTTGATAAGCTTTGCATATTTCGGCACTCCATGCAAAACATCAACCAGAGGTAAATTAATGTGTACTGCTAAGAACCTCCATGAACTTTTGAAACAAGCTTCCTCTTGTGTTTCTTTTTAATTTTTGAGGGAACGGGGGTGGTGGTCTTCGCTTCAGCTGCCTTCTCCTTCCCCTCCCATTATCATGTTCCCTATCTTTCTACATCACTCCGACCGGCCGAGGTGGCTCCTTCCGGTTCCACCTCCTTGAGTTGTAAACCACTCCTTGTGATCACTACATTAACTCGCTTGGGATTCGGCCAGTGTCACTCGGTAGTCCTCCTCTTTGGCTCGTGTTTTGCCCAGCTGGTTGTCCAAACTGGTACTCCAACGCCTTTGTAGCAAACTGGTTGTTTTTTATGTTCCATGCCACTTACAATCACCCGCATTTGAGCATGGTTAGCTAACATTGTTTTAAACATTTCCTCAATGCTGGTGGGTGGTGGAAGAGGTGCATTGTTTCCTCTGTATTGAGATTGATAATTCTGCTGCCCTCCTTGATTTCTCTCTGCGCACTCCTGATTCGAACTCTACCCTTGATGGTCATAATTACCCCAAGAGAAATTCGGATGATTCCTCCAAATTCGAAGCAATTGTTGCCATACTTGGTGATTACTTTGTACATTCCCAACAAAGCCCATCAATCTGGATTCGCACCACAACACCTGCTGAGGTTCTTACTACCGCATACTTCACACCAAACCTCGCTGCACTATATTGACTGGGCTTGAGATTGATTCAAGTCATATCATGAAGTGGGTGTTGAGTTGATCTTGCAACGCAGCTTCTATTCGTGCAAAATGATAACTGTAAACCATCCACTTCGAAGACTCCTTCCTGGGCTTTCCTTGTTCCTCATCTAGAAGAGTCCGCATTCCAATTTCTGGATTTCCCTGCGAAATACGATTTAACAAAGTTTACAGCTCCTCATGTCTTTTCTAATGCTTGTCCCCGCCCCGCTGAGTCTAGCAAAATTTTTTGTGTGGGGTTCCAAACCGTATGAAAGTATGCACTAGCACATCATTGGACTGTTGCTAGTCAAGAATTATTGCCTATGGATTGGAACTTTTGTCTCCTACCCAACTTAAGAATCATGAACCTTCAATCTACATTTCTGTGATAAAGAATTTCATGTTCTAGCCTAATGAAGAAAACCATTCCCTAATTGACTAATAAGACTTTCGATATATTTCTATTCCTAATGTAAATCAATTCAATTCTTCCCAAACTAAGAAGAGATCATATCCTACCACTCACAACTTTCCAATTTCTTTCCTTTTCAAAATCAAAATTGGACTCTTTTAGATATACATTAACATTGGCCAAACATTAATGCGTAAGAACAAGAATTGATAGAAACAACCATTGAAGAAAAAGATAAAACTAAAATGATCAACAATTACATTCCACTACAATGAAATTCTTAACCTCAACAAGAAGTGAATTTAGCCACTCATTTGTGGATTAAACATCATCAAATGAGTATAAATCATACAACCAATTGAGATAAAAGGAAAGAGATAGAGAAGAACCCTAGAATTTCATCCCTCAACTGTCGTAACCCACGTTTGCTCAACCAAGTCAGAATGTTTAAAAATAAACCTAAGTGTGCTATTTATACAATTGAGAATTTTTCCTGAATAACAGAATGTGGCACGGAGTGTATCGCGGAGCACTCCCTCCCGTGCCACGGGGTATCGCAGACCCTCTTTGGAATTAGGCTCTCGCCAATTTTCACTCGGCGTGCCACGACCTGCATCGTGAGCCCGGCCAACGTGCCACGGTGCAATCGTGCACCTACACCGGGAAATTGATGTCCCGTAATTGCACTCAACGTGCCACGGCTTGTATCGCATGGCATTCCCTCCGTGTCATGGAGGCAATCGCGAGGCTTCACTGGAAATGGCCAAAATAAATTCACCCGAGGTAGAATACCTCCGCGATGGCACATGGACACGGCTCCATCGCGGAGCCCTTATTTTTGCCGTTTCTTCCTTTACCTTTTCCACTTTCGCTTCCAAGTCCATTCTCGATTTTTACCAACATGTATCTTAGCTTCCCAAAATTCCATTTTACCTGCAAAACAACACTAATCATGTTGGTTAGTATAAATTCACATTTTAACTACAAAGCACATGAGAATGCACACATAACGATAGATAAACAAGATGAAATGAAGCATTTGAGTATCACTTGGGCATGCAATTCTGCCCAAGATCAACCATGATCATTATTCTATCCACTCGGGTTTGAAGAAAATGCATCAGGGTATAAAGAGATCTACTGATGGCATGGGAAGAAGAAAGATATTGTTGAGTTATGGCACAGAACTCTATTGACCAGCCAGGGACGGTTGGACAACAGGAGCCACGCAGGCCAATTCAGGAGATGGCCGTGCTTATAAGGAAATGGGGAGTAGTCAGCACGAATACAACTACAGGGTTACCTCGTGCTAGGTGTAAATTTGACCTTATTGAGTCATTATCGAACAACTAATGAGGTTGTCTCATTTATAGCCGGTCAGAATTACATTTCAGATAAAGATTATACTGAGTTAAATACTAAAAAGTTAGTCCGACTACATGATGTACCAGTGTCTATCGGTTCTAATAGAAGGGCACAACCCACCATTAGATGTTGGAAAGGGTGTTAGGTCGGATTGGGGCGCAAATTAACTTGAGTACAACTTCTCATCCCTAGAAAAATATCCAAGAAAAGTATATGATTCAAATGCTCGGAGATATGTTACAGGTGGAAAGGTAGGTCCCCTATATGATGACATGAAATAGGTAGGTCAAGGGTAGCTGAACCGGCCATACTGCATTAATCAGGGGGAAAAAGTTAAACTTATAAGAAAATATGTACCGGTAGCCAGGGTCGTTAGGAGTCATAGTCTATCGTATGGTGTAGGGAGTTAGAGATTGAAGCAACGAGTACGTATTCCTAAATATTTTGCCAAAGAAAGGCATTATGAGATCTGATAAGAAGGGCAAGCCCAGCCCTAGATCACTAAGCTATACCGGATCCTCCAGAAGATTGGCCAAGTGGCCTATGAAATAGAGTTGCCTTCGGGGCTAGGATCTATTCATCAACACTACTCAAGCTTGTAGGAGACCTTTTCTCAGATTGACCCAGTTGATGACGCATAGGTTACAGAAGAGCTGTCACACGCAAAGGCTCCAACAGTTATACTAGATCGCCAAGTCCGTAAGGGCTACCTCGAGAATCAAAGATGTGATCCATTAAAAATTAGAGAGAGGAGCAGGAGTTTAGCCGAGATAAATTGAGAAGCTAAGGATGATGTTGAGTCTAGATATGCTCAGTTGTTTTAGGCTATACGCCGATAGTGTTTAAGCTTAGACAATTGTAGTCAACGCAAGGTAGTTCAGGTGTTGTCTAGTTATTTTTGTTGCTATTAGTCTCAGTTATTTATATATATGTGGTGGAGCTATGTTTCAATAAGATTCCTATGTTGGACTTTTCTATGTTTCAGGTTTTTGGATAGTCCATATTACAGAGGAGACTATGCCAAAATTTCTCTTGCAACAGTTAAAGGAGTTGAGTCTCTTAAGCCTAAGATTACATTCGAGGATGAATGTTCCTAAGGGAGGGATGATGTTACACCCCGTAAGTTTGCGTCATTTAACCAAGGTGCGCGTACATACGTTGAGAGTTTTAGAGTATGACGCATACAGAAAAGTGCTAAGGGAATGAACCCGTGAGCGCGCGATCAAGCGAGCGGGAGGAAAGAGACCCGAGGCAGGCCGCAAGGGGTGGCGCGTCACAAACCTCCCTCCTCCTCAAGGGGTGGCGCTTCATGCCTCTACCCCGGCGCAATAGGAGGCACGCCGTACCCCCTGTCACCGCCTCCCCACCTATATAAGTCCTTTATGAGTTGTTTGGATCATAAAAAATATTTCCCTTAGCTGAAGAAGAGAGAGTAATGTGGGTTTCTCCCATTTTTTGTCAAATTACACCTTTATACTTCGTGAAAACGCAAATTCATCTTGGATAATAAGTTCCAGGCCTATGAGAAACATCCCTGCGGAGTTATTTCTTGGAAATTCGCTCGGAGTACCGGAACCTTGCCGAATAAAAGTTGTCAAAATCACTTCTAATGAAGTCCTAAGCGGCTAGAAGTGAGGTAAGCATTTCTACCTTCTAAACTCTTGGGAATTTGTAAGATTCTGGCAGAATTGAATAAAGTTTGAATTATAGTTATTGTATTTGAAAGATACCATTATTTGCCGATTCCTACTATTGAAATAGCTTATTCTCTCAGCGTGGAGGCTACAATTGAGTAGAATTGCTGGCTTCAGGTTGGAACTACATGGGTAAACAAGAATCAGAATTCGAGGTATGTTAGGGCTTATCCCTTTGAAAAGTTACTCTCGTCGTATAATGATACGACCTATGCTCTGGAACGTAGATAACAACCCTATATGTTGTAATTAGCTACTGCTAGTAGATAAGGATTATGTATGTTGTAATTAGCTGCTGTCAGTAGATAATGATTTTATATGTTGTGGTTAGCTGCTAAAAGATGTATTGAGAGTATAGTGTAGTATCCCCGCCGAGAGAACGACATGTTAAGTGTAAGTAACGTTGGGTGGGCCGTACAGAGTTCCCCGTTCCACTATTTACCACCTAGAAGTATTCTAATGTTCTACTGTTGTGCCAAGGTCTTAAAAGTCTATGTATAGCTGTTGGGCCCGAATGCTTAAGTTTAATAGCTTAGGGCATATTCAGAAGATATAAATTTTGGTTTATCACCTGTATTTTCAGTAAAGGTCGTCCAGAGACTGATGGCGTACCTTGACGCCTTTAGGGCCCAAATCTAGATAAGGTGGGCTTATCCTTGAGTTGATGGCACCAGGGTTGCCTAACGAACTGGGCGACAACTCACCATATGGTTGGCTACAGTAAGTGACCGTTAGTTCCACCCGACTTAATGTTTGTCATACAGGTTGCCCAGTAAACCATCCTAGTTGCTACAAGTCTGATAGGTTAGTGGACACCCTAAGGAGGAAATCTTAGTAGTTAGATGTGGGGCCAATGCCCCAGCCTACTCTTATAGATATCCATGTACAATTTACCGCGAGTGGCAAGGTCAAGATAAACCTGCCTACGAGGCTATGAATCGTCCAAAGAAGCTGTATGAGATCTGAATAGACTAAGTTAAAGTCTAAAGGGACTAGTACCATAGTACCAAAATGTTACTTCCAAGATAGGAGTTATGGTAGGCTGCCTGTGGAGAGTTAAGGCTGACTGCTTAGGAGCATGTCCAATTAGTAGGAACCCCATAGTTATTCTAAGTGGAGGAACTAAATAGTTGGTCACCTGTGACCTTACAATTCGCTTATGAGTTATTCTTACTCCAGCATGACCTTCATACATTTGCTTAAGTCACCCGGACCTCGTCCTTTTCTATCTAAATCGATGGAGGTTTTGATCAGTACTAGGACCCTCTAGTCAGATGTAGGCACACAGATTTTGCCTATTGGAAGCTATGTAGACCAGTCCAGGGGCGAGTAAAGAGTAGCGGTTGCGTTAGGCCTAAGGGGCCAGATATGCCTTTTAAATGACTAGGTTTGTAGATTCTAACATAGTGTCCCTAGTTGGGTAGATCATGTTTCGTACTATCTCTCGCCTGGAATAGCTAAGAGGCAGCTAGCTGTACGAACTGCTTTCAGAGCTATAAACTGCTTACGGAGCTATGATTCTACATTACTTACAGAACCACTGAATTGCCTACGGGGCCATATTGAAGTCTATTAACTTATGGGCTTCTTCTACGCCATAATGGCATTACAAACCCTTCGTAGAGCCTCGTGTGCTCTGGGTATAGTTACTGTCACACCCCGCCTTGGGGGGTATGACTGGCACCTGGTGCCCTAGTAGGTCCTGGACCGCTAACTGGTGAGCCTAAGCACATTTGGTGTCTGGCTAGTTCTATCTCAGATTTCTGGAAACAACGGGCTATATAACGACTGTAAATACAGCCTCCGGCCGACTAGGCCTATAGCCACCTGTAAATATAATTTCAGCTAACCAGAGACATACTTATAAAGGGGAACCTATGCGGGCCGA
>JACEIK010015434.1:0-14391 GCA_018107945.1 Datura stramonium | reverse complement strand
TTATGATGGCCGTGTGGGGCCTTACTCAGTTGGTAGTGGTGACCTTGTTGGTCACGTAGCGGTTTAGCACCTGTTTTCTTGATTTAGAGATAACTAGACAACATGGTGGCCTTGTCGGCCCGCGTAGGTTCCTTCATACTACTGTTGCTCTGGTTAGCTGTTGTTTGTATACAGGTTGCTATAGGCCTAGTCGGCCGGAGGCTGTATTTACAGCCGTTATATAGACCGTCGTTTTCTTGAATCAAGAGTTAGATCCAGCCAGGCACCAGAAGTGCTTAGGCTCAACAGTCTAGCAGTTCAGGTCCCAGTAGGGCAGCAGGTGCCAGTCATACCCCCCAAGGCGGGGTGTGACAGTTCAGGTGCTTGTTTCAGGTGTGGGAAGCATGGACATATGCTCAGAGATTGCCTAGCAGCCAAATAGGGCCATGATAGGGGCCGAGGCCCAGCCTCCAATTCAGCAACTCCACCATTACGCCCATCTCAACAAGGGCCATCTACTAGTGCGTGTGGTGGCTACCGCTAAAATAGATTCTATGCCCTAGCTTCTCGTTAGGAGCAGGAGGTCTCCACAAATGTAGTCACTAGTATGTTACGAGTATTCCACCTTAATGTATATGCATTGTTAGATCCAGGGGCTACTTTGTCTTTTGTGATGCCCTATGTTGCTAGTAGTTTTAAAGTCAGTCTCGAAATGTTATCAGAACCCCTCTCAGTCTCTACTCCAGTGGGTGATGAAGGGCGTACTCATGCACTTCATAGACATATTTTGCCCGTACTTTACTATATTTTGCCCGTACTTTACTATATTTTGAGAAAAAATTATGTGTGTTTACATGTGTTTATGTTATATATTTGTGAAAATTATCTAACGCATGTGATTAGATGATTTCAAGGCTAAAAATGATGGATTTCAATGTACTTGAGGCTTATGGAATGAAGATGAAAAGAAGCTCGAGGCGTGGGAAATTATTCAAGTTTGAAGAAAGAGAGACAGTGTACCTGACGGGTTGAGGGAATGACTCGTTACATATGGTAACGAGTCGTGAAGTCAGTCGTGAAGGCTGGAAGAGAAATTATTGCCAAAGTAACCAGTGAAGATGGCGACAGACTTAAGAAGTCGTTAGTTGACTAAACGACTCGTTGGCAGATCACTAGAACCACCAGTAAGGTGCACTGAAAATTTGAAGGAGTTAGACCACGAGGGGACAAATGACTTGTGCCCATGCACAACAAGTCTTTAGGTGACACATTTCCACAACTGGCAATGCGGTAGTGGTTGGGGCGACGCGCAAGGCTCCCAAAACGGAAAAAATTCGCTTTCCTACTTCAACTAGGAAAAGGAAAATTTTAAATCCCAAGTCAAATTCATCAAGGAACAGGGAAAACATAAATATACTACTATAAATACCCCTTTATTTTCATGTAATAAGCATGTATTCAGGAGTTGAAGTTTTACAATATGTTTTTAGAGTAAATTTTAAGACGTGTTAGAAGACATATTTGAGATACGATTGTAATGTTGTTCCTTCGAAGTTTGCATTAATCAAGTGAGTTCTTCCTATCATCGTTGTAAGTATTAATTTTAGTTTTTATTTATGAATTCCATTAATTCACTTATAATCATGATACGCTAAAACCACCATAAATAGGGTTGTGGGACCCATGATAAATGAACACACATAGGTTAAATACTTAGTGATTTTTGAATGGGGTTTTATGCTTCTATTGTGTTTTCCTTTGTTTTGACTGATTCTTGACGGTTGCAAATATTAGGACTTGCCTTATTCTTACTTACCATACCAAGGAGGTAATGAATGGGAAAAGGAATTAACAATGGAGATTTGAGGCTATCAACCCTCATCTAATAGCTTGAACTTGTCTGGGAATAGCTAATCCGATATTTAGGGTAAGGGTTTATCAAGAATAAACCCGTAGATGGACAAATTTGTGTGGTGAAGATTATCTAGATAGGGGACCAACCATTTAGGTGAACCTACCTTACCAATATTGCATGCTAAGCAGCGGAATAGATCACTAGTATAAAATGCCTTGTGCTTATGAAGTCATGGGGAACACTTACCCTAGTTAGTCGCATTAATTTGGAAACAACAAACAATTTCTCAACATTGTTATTTATTACTTTTACAAATTCCCCCCTCTTTGGAAATAATTAACTAAAAAGCGTAAGCACTAGCATTCTTCTACATCCTTCCATATTCTCTATGGGATCGACCCCAACCTTTGTTGGGTTCTTTATTGACAACATCCACTTCATACTTTGTTGAGAAGTATGAATTTGAGCGTTATCAGTGGATACCTCAGTTATAGCTCATAGGGTATATAGAAATTGCCCTGTGATAGTCCGTTAGAAGATCACCTCAGAAGATTTAGTAGAGTTATCCATGACCGATTTTGATGTTATCTTTGGCGTGGATTGGCTACATGCATGTTATGTCTTAGTTAATTGCAAAACCCATGCAGTAGATTTCAGATTTTGGATGAGCTAGTCCTAGAGTGAAAAGGTAGTTAAGTTGTTCCTGTAGGTCTCTTTATTTCCTACCTTGAGGCCAAAAAGATGATTTCTAAGGGTTGCGTGTACCATCTAGTTAGGGTTAAGGATACTACATCCGAAACCCCAACTATCCCGTCGATTCCTGTAGTGTGTGAGCATCCAGAGGTGTTTCTAGATGATTTACCGAGAATCCCTCCCGAGTGGGAGATCGACTTTGGTATTGACCTTCTTCTCGATATGCAGCTTATATCCATTCCTACTTACATAATGGCTCTAGCTGAGCTAAAGGATTTGAAGGAGAAGTTGAAAGACCTCTTAGACAAGGGTTTCATCAGACCTAGCAAATCCCCGTGGGGTGCACCAGTTCTCTTTGTCAGAAAGAAGGATGGTTCCCTTCGGATGTGCATTGATTATCGACAACTGAAAAAGGTCACCATTAAGAAAAGGTATCCTATATCTAGGATTGATGATTTTCTTGACCGGCTTCAGGGTGCCAAGTGCTTTTCAAAGATAGATCTTAGATCCAGATACCATCAGCTCAGAGTTCGGGAGAGTGACAACCTAAAAAAAACCTTCAGGACTCGGTATGGTCACAATGAGTTTGTAGTTATGTCTTTTGGACTAACGAATGCTCTTGCAGCTTTTATGAATCTGATGAATAGGGTGTTCAAGCCGTATTTGGATATGTTCGTGATTGTGTTCATAGATGATATCCTTATATAATCTCAGAGCATGGAGGAGCATGCTTCTCATTTGAAGGTGGTGATACAAAATTTTAAGGATCACCAATTGTATGCTAAATTAAAAAAATGTGAGTTTTGGTTGAACTCAGTGGAATTTTTGGGTCATGTGGTGTCAAGTGAGGGCGTAGAGGTGGACTCTCAAAAGATAGAAGCGGTGAAGAATTGAACTAGACCAGTTAGTCCTTCACATATTAGGAGTTTCTTGGGTTTAGCTAGTTACTATCAAAGGTTTGTTGAAGGGTTTTCATCTATTGCAGCCTTATTGACAAAATTGACCTAGAAGAATGTGAAGTTTCAATGGTCAGAGGCCTATGAGAAGAGTTTGCAAGAGTTGAAGACTCGACTCACCTCAGCACCAGTGTTGACCCTACCTGAGGGTACTGATAGGTTTGTGGTATATTGTGATGCCTCGACGATCGGCCTTGGTTATGTGATAATGCAACACGGTGAGGTTATAGCTTATCCTTCCAGGTAGCTGAAGGTCCATGAAACGAATTACCCGACTCACGACCTCGAGTTGGCAGCAGTAGTATTTTCCTTGAAGATTTGGAGACACTATCTGTATGGGGTCCATGTAGATGTGTTTATGGACCATAAAAGCCTACAGTACATTTTCATACAGAAGGATCTAAACCTACATCAGAGAAGGTGGTTGGAGCTTCTTAAAGATTATAATTGGAGTGTCTTCTATCATCCGGACAACGCTAATATGGTGGCAGACGCTCTTAGCAGGCTTTCCATGGAGAGTGTATCCTATGTAGATGAGGAGAGGAAAAAGTTGGTGAAAGATGTGCATCGGCTTGCACGATCGGGAGTTCGCCTTATTGACTCAACAGATGGTGGTATAATTGTTCAGAATGGGTCAGAATCATCCTTAGTGACCAAATTTAAAGCCAGGCAAGATGAGGATCCTATTTTGGTAAAGTTGAAGGAAACCTTTCAGAATTAGAAGGTGGAGGTTTTCTCCAAAAGGGGAGATGGTGTGCTTCGATATCAGGATGGCTTGTGTGTTCCGGGTGTTGATGATTTGAGAGATCGGATGTTGCACGAGGCTCATGGTTCCAGATACTCTATACATCCAGGTGGCACCAAGATGTACCGTGACCTATGGGAAGTCTATTGGTAGAGTGGAATGAAGAAGGACATAGCAGAGTTTGTGGTTAAGTGTCCCAATTGTCAACAGGTGAAGGTTGAGCATCAAAGACTTGGAGGTGTGCTCCGAGATATTAGCATCCCTACTTGGAAGTGGGATGAAATCAATATGAACTTCATTATAGGGTTGCCTCGTACTCGTCGACAATATGACTCTATTTGGGTGATTGTAGACTTATTTAAGTATGACAGCTCATTTCCTACCGGTCAAAACTACCGACTCAACGGAGGATTATGCCGAATTGTACGTTCGGGAGCTAGTTCGGTTGAATGGAGTGCCCTTGTCCATTATATAAGATAGAGGTACTTAGTTTACCTCCCATTTTTGGAGAGCATTTCAGAAGGGACTTGGTACTCAGGTCAAGCTTAGCACAACCTTTCACCCACCGACAGATGGTCAGGCCGAGCAGACTATTTAGAATCTCAAGGATATTTTGAGAGCGTGTGTTATTTATTTCAATGGTAGTTGGGATGATCATTTTCCTCTCATTAAGTTTTCATATGACAACAGCTACCATTCTAGCATTCAGATGCCTCCGTTTAAGGCTCTTTATGGGCGAAGGTGTAGATAATCTATTGGTTGGTTTGAGGTCAGTAAAGCTACATTGATAGGTCCAGATTCAGTTCATGAGGCCATGGAGAAGGTTCAGGTTATAAGGGAAAGATTGGAGACGGCTCAGAGTCGCCAAAAGTCCTATGTAGATGTGAGGAGGAGAGAACTTAAGTTTGAAGTTGATGATTGGGTGTTTCTAAATGTATCTCCTATTATGTTTCGGAAAGAAAGGGAAACTCAATCCCCATTATGTTGGTTCATACCGGATCGTGAAACGGGTTGGCTAGGTAACATAGGAGTTAGAGTTGCCCTTAGAATTAGCTTCAGTTCATCCAGTTTTTCACGTATTGCTCTTAAAGAAGTGTTTGAGTGATCCAGCTCTAGTTGTTTCGGTGGAGAGTGTAGTGTGAAGGATAGTTGTAGCTATGAGGAGGTTCCGATGGAAATACTTGACCATTAGGTTTCAAAGCTAAGAAACAAAGAAGTAGCCTCAGTCAAGGTTTTGTGGAGGAACTAGCATGTTGAGGGAGCTATGTGGGAAGCAAAATCAGATATGATGGCTAAATACCCATATTTATTCCCTTCCGACTCAGTTTTAGCTTGCGGTATCATTTTCCTCCTTAATACACTATTTAGTGTTTAGATCATGTGCCCCAGTTTCTTTCATGTCATGGTATGTATGTATGATTCATGAATTCAGTTCAGTCATGTAGTTTAGTTTCGAGTCAGTCACTCAGTCAGTTTTCAGCTTATATGTTTAGTATTTGAGTGTGATGGTTTCATTCCTCAGCTTTGCAGGTTGATTTCTCACATTTGAGGAAGAATGTTCCCAAGAGGAAGATATTGTTATACCTAGAAAGCCCTAAGATCAGACCCGAGGGATAAAATGGAGAAAATAGAATTTTCTGCACCAGGTCACAAGGCAAGTCGTCCAATGACCTGTGAGGTGCACCACGAGTCATTAAGTGACACGTAGGGAGGAGGGTCGACTTGTTTGGATTTTGGGTTTGAGGTTGACCACTGGTGAGACCACGAGTCGTCAAGTGGGTCGTGGTTAGTGGTTGGTTTGAAGGTTGAAGGTTTTTGGCAGTGTCCCTAACGGTTTGTCCCCACGAGTCGTATTACACACCACGATTCGTGGTGTCCCTAGTGGTGACAAGTGGTGATGATACTCTAGTGCTGGCAACGGGAAGTAGACCACGAGTCATGGTCTAGGGCATGAGTCGTCCAGTCCCTCATTGGGATTGGCAGTGTGCAATTTGCTGCGAATTTATTAAGGTTTTTTTCCATAATTCCTAAGTTTCTATGGCCTATACTACGTCATTTTAAGCTCTAAATAGTGTGTTTTAAGATAGGAAAGTTAATTTTAAGCTTATTCACTTCCATGCATGCAAGTATAGAAGATCCTAAGGGTGATCAAACCTAGATTCATCCAAGTTCTTTCCCAAAATTTCATTAGGCTTTCAAGAGGGTGTGTGAAATAAGATTTCTCTAGGTATGTACGGTTATGAATGGGTGTATCATCCAAAGCCATGCTGTAATACCCTGGAAGTATCTAGGAGTAGACCCAGGAAGCTAAAATGCAAAACTAAAGAAATTTGGGAAAAAGGTTGCAGGATGAGAGGAATAATGACTCGGGGTATGTAACCACGAGCCAGTGTAAGCAGTCGTGGAAGAGGCTAGGCCTGCTGACAGTGTAGACAACGGTCGTCACAACGACCCATTGTGTGGAAGGACGGCCCATTGTCTGGAGTTGTGGTAAGGTAGTGGGCCTTTACAGTTGAGACGACGGATGGAAACCACGACCCGTTATAGGATACAACGAGTTGCGGTGAGGCTTGTTGTGATGGAGTCCAAATTTGCAGAAGAGGGAAACAACGACCGGTTCAATGACCTATTGGACCCTAGAACAACTCATCTTATATGTCCGTGGTCTGAATCCGAGATATGGTTGGAGCAGTGCTTAACAGGGGCAGATACCATGGGTCGTGCTATCTTTCAACAACCCATTGGTTCATCCATTGTTTGGTCCATTGACCAGTTTTCAGCAAATTCAGTAAGGGAAATTCCGTAATTTCCCAGTCCTAAGGTCCTATACTACATCATTTAAGGCTCATTTCGGAGGATTTTAGTAGGGGAAATTCTATTCTAAGTGTATTTCTTCCCATGCATGCAAGTTTGAAGGTTTGAAGAGGAGATTCAAGGAAAAATCTCAAGGTTTCCATTGGAATCTTAGCTTGGGCAATTAGAGGGTGTTAGAATTCACCATTCCCAGGTATGTAAGGCTATGAGTGGGTGTCTCCTTCCACACCCATGCCCAATTTCTATCAAATCATGATAGAATTGTCAATGATCAAGTATGGGGTTTTACCTAATTGCATGACTCTTCAATCTCTATACATGATAATGATTAGATTGTATTTATATTGATGGATTATGAAGCTTGGGCAGATTCTAAATTGTTTTCAATACAAAAATTGTTTTCTAAAAATCTTGAATCTAAAATGCCCATGGATGAGAAGTTCATAAAAGTAGTGAACGGTGTTGAATGTATGATGATAATGAGACTTGATGATGAAAAGCATGTTTCTAAAGCTACCCATGACCATGATGTTGTTTTCAAAATGAATTGAGTAGATATAAGTTTGATAAAGCTTTGGGAAATGGCCACATGTTGATCTAAAATGATGATTTTCCCGAAATAAGCTTACTACATGGTTTAGAGTGAAACCTCCCTATTTTTTCATAAATTTCTAGCTTGTGGTATGTTGAGTTAGATACTTTCACGTATAGCTTACCACATGATTTGGAGTAGATGCTCCCATTTATACTTGAGCTTGTGGTATGTTTCGAATAAGGCTTCTCATATGCATGAATTCATAATTGAGATGTTGTCATTATTTAGCTTTGTCAAAGGACAATGTTGAGCTTCATTTTCATATGATGTCGAGTCTATGCACGATTTTATTAATAAGCTTTGTTAATAGACAATGTTGAGCTTCGTTTCATACGATGTTGAGTTAGGCATGATTTCATATTGAGCTTCGTCATTAGAAGATGTTGAGCTTCGTCAATAGACGATGTTGAGCTTCGTTATTTGCGATGTAGGGCATTGCATGTTTTTGTGAGAACAGTCTAGCACCGAACGGGTTAAGGGTCGATCACCCTATGCCCCAGAACTACGCGCCAATGAAGTTGATACTATTATATTATTGGGACCTCCCTTGTGAGCTATCCTCGGCCCGATTGGCCCTTAAGCTTGATATCAATATCATGGTATCGTCCATCTCCCTGGCAAGGTTATGGACGACTCTACCCACTTGAGTTTGATAGTTGGGACTATGTAAGCTCTATAGTGGTATGTCGGTTAAGTTACGAGTCTTCCACTGTCTATATCATTTAGATTTTCATATTCATTACTCATGATGATTACTTTACGCATACATGTTCTAAAAGAAATGTTTGACTCATTGTTCATCTTTTCTATATAAATGTTATGTTTCAGCTTTGAGTCATTCGAATAAGTCATGATGTTATAAAGCTATGCATGGTCATGTTATGATAAGATTGCAATTTCAGAATGAATGCATGTAACCCATTTAGTTATATTTGAAAGCTTATGATATTTTATGAGATGTTTTGAATGATTTCTTTACTTAAGTGGTTTTACTTACCTTGCATACTCGGTAAATTCCATGTACTGATTGCATACTTCCTATGATGCATTGTTTCATGATGCAAGATCCGATTCCCAGGTTCAGCCCCATTCATAGTCGCTTATCAGAGTTACAACATGCGTGATTGGTGGGTCCTCATCATTCGAGGACTATACTTTTAGTTATCTCTGATATATTTTTAGTTTCAGTATTATTGAGCTAGTTGGGGATTCTGTCCCATCAGCTCTTCTGGATTAGAGGCTTTTCAGACATAGACGTGTATTCAGTTTCTGATGTTTATTATGTTGTTATGTTGAGTTAGACTTCTTCTATGCTTATATTGTTGATCCTTCAGTTTATTGTATGAGTTAGATGAATTCTTAAGCCATAGGTTGACTTGGGGTCTCTTGGGGTCCCTTCTCCCGTGTCTACGATTCGACCCTCAGTTCGGGTCGTGACAAACTTGGTATTAGAGCCATAGATTTGAAGTGTCCTAGGGAGTCTGAAATCCGCATTAAGTAGAGTCTTTTTCATGGGTGTGAAGCGCGCCACACTTATGACGAAGAGGCTACTACACATTTAGGAAATATTCCCTTCTTTCATGATCTATGTCGTGTGATGAAAAACATTTCTATCCTTCTAATTCGTGCTATTCGCGATTACAGAATCATGGCACCTAGAAGGGTGAATGGAAGGAGGAATAGAGTTGGTGTAGGGCACGAGGATGGTAACGGTTTTGAGCATCAGCCAGCCCCACAAGTTCAGGAGCCTCAAGCACCGGAGCCAGCCGCTCATGCTGAGTTTTGAGTTTCCATTCAGCTGCTTGAGCAGGCCTTGATCGCTTAGGTCAATCACCAGGCCATTGCGCATGTTCCTCAAAATGGTAATCCAGCGGCGGCCAAAGTCCGAGACATCTTGAGAATGAACCCGCCGAAGTTTCTGGGGTCCAAGGTAGATGAGGACCCACATGACTTCATTGATGAGATTGTCAAGATCATCTAGGTCATGGGGGCGAGTAGGGTTGAGTGCGCAGAGTTATTCTCCTACCAGTTAAAGGGGGTTGCGCATATTTGGTTCCGCCAATGGAAGGATAGCAAGGTTGCAGGAGTAGGTCCGATCACATGGGAGGAGTTTCAGGTTGCATTCCTGGATCAGTTCTTCCCTCTAGAGATGAGGGAGTTGAAAGAAACCAAGTGTATGAATATAAAGAAAGGAAGGATGACTGTTTAGGAGTACACCCTTGAGTTCACCCGCCTATCTAACTATGTCCCGGAGTTAGTGGCCGACCAGCGGGCGTGGGTTAGCAGATATGTGCATAGTATAGCAGGATATTTGGAAAAGGACTACGGGACAACTATGCTCCATCAGGACAAGGACTTCCCTTGCATTGTGTTGTACGCTCAGCAGATGGAGGCGACACATTCGAGGGAAAGGGAGGCCAATAGGGACAGTACTAAGGACCACAGATTCTCTCAGCGGAGGTCCGGTGATGGGCACCGACAACAGGCCCACTAGAGATCATCAGCCCCAACATCTTCAGCACTAAGTGTGCCATCTAGGCCCAGACATGATCAGAGGGGGAAAGCGTCAGGCTCAATGGGTCATAGCAGTAGACCCGCAGATTCTAGCATTCCAGCTTGTTGCAGGTGTGGCCGAGGACACATAGGTAAGTGCTTGGTAGTGTCAGGAGCTTGTTTTGGATATGGGAATCCTGGGCATATGCTCAACGTTTGTCCAGCTTTGAGACAGGACCAGGTTGGGGGTCGAGGCCCAGCTTCTAGTTCAACAGCCCCTCCCCCACGCACAACACATCAGGGGGCATCTACTAGCACAGTTGGTGGTCAATGCCAAAACAGATTCTATTCCTTATCCACTCCTCAGGAGCAGGAGGCCTCACCAGATGTAGTCACCAGTATGTTGAGATTTTTTCATGTTGATGTGTATGCTTTGCTAGATTTGAGGGCTACCCTATCTTTTGTGACACAATATATAGCTAGTAGCTTCGGAGTTAGTCCCGATGTCTTATCAGATCCCTTCTCAGTTTCTACTCCAGTAGGTGACTCAGTTATGGCTAGATGGGTGTACAGAGATTGCTCGGTGTCTGTTCTTCATAAGGTTACCTCAGCAGACTTGATAGAGTTATCCATGACCAATTTCAATGTTATTTTCGGCATGGATTGGCTATTTGCATGCTATGCTTCAGTTAATTGTAAAGCCCAATCAGTAGAGCTCAAATTTCTGGGTGAGCCAGTGTTAGAATGGAAGGGTAGTTCATCTTTGCCTGTAGGTCGATTTATTTCCTACCTTAAGGTTAGAAAGATGATTTCTAAGGGTTGCATGTACCATCTAGTTAGGGTTAAGGACGTGGAGTATGAGAACCCGACTATCCAGTCTGTACCAGTAGTACATGAGTATCCAGAGGTCTTTCCTGATGATTTTCCAAGTGTCCCTCCCAAGCGGAAGATTGATTTCGGTATAGATCTTCTTCCCGACACGCTGCCTATATCTATTTCGCCTTACAGAATCTCTCCATCCGAGCTAAAAGAGTTGAATGATCAGTTGAAGGACCTGATAGATAAGGTCTTTATTAGGCCGAGTAAGTCTCCATGGATGCACCGTGTTATTTGCCCGGAAGAAGGATGGTTCGCTTCGGATGTGCATTGACTATCGGCAGTTGAACAAGGTCACCGTCAAGAATAGGTATCCTCACCCAGGATTGATGATTTGTTTGACCATCTTTAGGGTGCCAAGTGTTTCTCTAAGATTGATCTCAGATCCGGGTATCACCAGCTCTGGGTTTGGGAGAGTGACATCCCGAAAACTGCTTTCAAGACTCGGTATGGTCACTATGAATTTTTTGTTATGTCTTTTGTACCAACCAATTCCCCTGCAGCTTTTATGGATCTAATGAACAGGGTGTTAAAGGAGTATTTGGACATGTTCGTGATTGTGTTCATTGGTGATATCCTTATATACTCTCGGAAAAAGGAGGATCATGCTGCTCACTTGAGAATAGTGCTTCAGACCCTCAAAGATCGTCAGTTGTATGCAAAGTTCAGAAAATATGAGTTTTGGTTGGACTCGGTGGTATTTCTAGGCCATGTTATCATGTGAGGGCATAAAAGTAGACTCTCAGAAGACAGGTGGTAAAGAATTGGCCCAGACCGTTGAACCTATCAGATATCAGGAGCTTTTTGGGCTTAGTGGGTTACTATCGGAGGCTTGTGGAGGGTTTTTCATCTTTTTCCGCACCATTGACTAAGTTGACTCAGAAGAAGGTGAAGTTTCAATGGTCGGAGGCTTGTGAGAAAAGCTTCCAAGAGTTGAAGACCCGACTCACTTTAGCGCCAGTGTTGACCCTAATTGAGGGTACCGATGGTTTTGTGGTGTATTGTGATGCTCTGTGAGTCAGAATTGGGTGTGTTTTGATGCAGCATGGGAAAGTGATAGCTTATGCCTCGAGATAGTTGAAAATCCACGAAAAGAACTACCCGACCCATGATCTTGAATTGGCCGCAGTGGTGTTTGATTTGAAGATATGGCGACATTACGTGTATAGTGTCCACATGGATGTATTCATGGATTACAAGAGCTTGCTATATGTGTTCATGCAAAAAGATCTCAATCTTCGGCAAAAGAGGTGGTGGAAGTTACTGATGGACTATGATATGAGTGTCCTTTACCACCCGGGAAAGGCTAATGTAGTAGCGGATGCACTTAATAGGCTCTCTATGGAGATTGTATCCCATATGGATGAGGGAAATAAAGAGTTGGTGAAAAATGTCCATCGACTTGCGAGGTTGGGAGTTAGATTGGTCGACTCTATCGATGGCATCGTTGTTGTGAAAAATGGATCATAATCGTCCTTGGTAGTGGATGTGAAAGCTAGGAAAGATGAGGATCCGAGGTTGGTAAAGTTGAAGGAAGCCGTTCGAAGTCAAAAGGTAGAGGTTTTCTCCCAAGAGGGAGATGGGGTGTTGTTGTACTAGGGTCGTCTATGTGTTCCAGATGCCGATAATTTGAGGGATTGGATATTGCATGAGGCACATGGGTCCAGGTATTCCATCAATCCGGGTGCCACCAAGATGTATCATGATTTGGAAAATATATTGGTAGAATGGCATGAAGAAGGATATTGTAGAATTCGTAGCCAAGTGCCTGAATTATCAACAAGTGAAGGTCGAACATCAAAGGTCGGGAAGCGTACTTCAGGATATTAGCATTCCCACTTGGAAGTGGGAATAGATTAATATGGATTTCATTACAACCCTACCTAGTACTCACCGATAATATGATTCTATTTGGGTGGTGATCGACGGGCTGACCAAGGCTGCACACTTCCTACCAGTCAAAACCACAGATTCAGTAGATGATTATGTCAAATTGTATATTCGGGAGTTGGTTCGACTTCATGGAGTGCCCTTTTCTATTATTTCAGACTGAGGTACTCAGTTTATCTACCAATTTTGGCATTCTTTTCAAAAGGGACTTGGGACTCAAGTTAAGCTCTGTATAACCTTTCATCCGCAAATAGAAGGTCAGGCGGAGCGAACAATCTAGACTCTCGAGGACATGTTGAGAGCCTATGTGATGGATTTTAAAGGTGGTTGGGATGATCACTTGCCCTTGATCGAGTTTTCTTACAATAACAACTATCACTCTAGTATCCAAATGGCACCGTTCAAGGCTCTTTATAGGCATAGGTGTACATCGCCCATCGGATGGTTTGAGGTTGGTGAGGCAGCCATGATAGGACTTGATTCGGTTCATGAGGCCATGGTAAAGGTTCTGTTGATAAGGGACAGGCTGAAGACCCCTCAGAGTCATCAGAAATCATATGTTGATGTGAGGAGAAGAGATTTGGAGTTTGAGGTAGACAATTGGGTATTTCTAAAGGTATCTCCCATGAAGGGAGTCATGCATTTTGGAGAGAAAGGAAAACTCAGTCCCCGCTATATTGGTCTTTATCGGGTTAGGAGAAGAGTTGGTAAGGTAGCATATGAGTTGGACTTGCCATCGGAGTTATCTTCAGTTCATCTCGTATTTTATGTGTCGCTCATGAAAAAGTTCTTGGGCGATCCATCTTTACTTGTCCCGGTGGAAAGCGTTGGTATGGGAGATAACCTCAGTTACGAGAAAATTTCGATTGCAATATTGGATCACCAGGTTTGGAGGCTGAGGAACAAAGAAGTAGCTTCAGTGAAGGTGCTGTGGAGAATCAGTATGTTGAGGGAGCTACATGGGAATCCGAAGCGGCTATGATGGCTAAATATCCCCACCTGTTCCCTACCGGCTTAGTTTCAGTTTTAGGTATCAGTTTTTTCCCTAATTCTCTAATCAGTTTTCACGTTTAGTTCATGTGCACAAGTTTGATTTATGTTATGGAAGATGTATGTGATGCATGTATTCTGTTCAGCTATGTAGTTCTTTTCGAAGGTAGTCATTTTGTCAGTTTTTGGTTTAAATAATCAGTATTTGCAAATGAAAATTGCATGTTTCTATTTTCTACTAGTTTCTAACATTCGAAGACAAATATTCCCAAGGGGGAGATATTGTAATACCCCGAAAGTGTCTAGGAGTAGAACTGGGAAGCTAAAATACAAAACTGTAGAAATTTGGGAAAAAGGTTGCAGGACGAGAGGAACAACGTCTTGTGGTATGAAAACACAAGCCGTTGTAAGTGATCTTGGGCAGAATTATATGCCCAAGTGATACTCAAATGCTTCATTTCGTCTTGTTTATCTATCGTTATTTGTGCATTCTCATGTGATTTGT
>JACEIK010015433.1:0-11225 GCA_018107945.1 Datura stramonium | reverse complement strand
CTCTCAGAGGAGCTAACACCCATAATTCGGGTGATCTTTCTAATCTCATCCATAAACTCCTACGGGTCCTCTCCCACCTTAGATCTATAAAAAGCTGGAGGGTTCATCTGGGTAATGTCCTGAACTCTAGCAGCTGCTGCGGACCAATTAGTGTTAACCGGAACCACCTGCTAGTTCACCTAGTTCATGACTGTCTGCAGGAGCAGCTGGATTGCCACTTTGAACTCTGCGAAGGACACTGGGTCGTCCTGAGGGGCTACTGGAGCTTGTAGGGTAGGTCAATTGACATTGCCGGCCCTTCGTCTGTTTTCGCATCTTGGAGGCATGATTTCATTGAAACGAAATAGAGCACGAGTTAGGAGAATGTTTCTGGAATTGAACTTCAACGCATGATAAAGAGTATGAACAAATGGGAGTTTTCCTAATAACGTCTAGTAGCCTCCCCCATCATAAGTGTGGCGCCCTTCATACCCATGAAAATGACTCTACTTGACGCAACTTTCAGACATCCTGAAATACTCTAAACCAAGTGCTCTGATACCATATTTGTCACGACCAGAGTCTATACCCTAGAGGAGACATGGTACTTGGAGTCACAAGTAACCCCAAGCCAACCCATGGTCTATCATAACACTGGTAATCTGAGTAATCTTGGAAGCTTAAACAAATAAATCATTTGAGGAAAACTGAATAATAAAAGTTTAACATGTGAAAAAAAACTGAAAGTCTTAATCTGTGTCTGAAAGCTATCTATATCTATTGAGTTGCTGGGACAAGCCCCCAGCTAGCTAAATCCTAACTGTATGGAGATAACTGAAGAAAAATAACATCATCCTCGAAAGATGAGGACTCACCACTGGCGCAGTTGATAACTCCTGGAGAAGATCTGCTAAAGGTGTTGAGAAAGAGAACCTGCAGCTGTATCATAATATGATACAACATAGAAAGTATGTGTCAGTACTTTGGATGTACTGAGTAAGTAGGAGAAGGCATAACATAGAGAATTAATAACTAAATTGCAATGACATGCAATGACCAACTGAAAATACTAAACTGAAATATAACTGGAATGCTCAAAATGACCCTGTCCGATGGTCAAAGACATGCCCTAAATCTGAGATACTGATCTAAACTAATTGTACTAAACTGATCTGAACTGATTAACTGAAACTATTCTGAGCTGTGCTAAACGGAGACTGTACTAACTAGTGGGAGAGGCTATAACTGACATATAACAACGTGAGGTAGACGTAGAGTCCGATGTATACACCCATCAGTAGGACCCAATATACCTTTCCAGGGTATAAAGGCATGAATTGGGTGAGCACAAGTTTGGGGGAATAGGGAAAATAAAATAACCTACGGTGGCAATGCGGTTCTGGGAACCTAGGTGCGTTGGATCCCTGGTCCACTTGGTGCTAAGTCCTACTCCCACTCGATATTCCTAGGCTGACTACTAAGCTGATAGCTCGAAACTAGGGTTCAAGACTAAGTCAGCAATACCTATCTGGAAGTACCCTGAGAGTTGTATTGGACCATATTCTGTAACTGGTGTTCTAAGACTGGCCAGAGCTGCTATTTGGAAGTGTCGTAACAGTCTAAAGAATGAACCAAAATCTGAAGCTGGAGGTTCTAAGACTGGTCAGAGCTGCTTATATAGAAGTGTCATAACCGTCTAAAGAACCACTAAAATATGATATCCGAGTCTAATAATTGATAATTGGGAGGCACCACTAAGACCTTAAGAAAAGGCTATAGTCAAACTGATCAACTAACATTTGTGGACAGTACTGAGTATGCTAATAATGTGACTGAGGTTGGACTAACATGCATTTGATTGATATTTCAACATATATACTAACAATATGGGAATCCCAAAACTGATAGAATCAAGCTACAGGGAAAACTAGTCCAACATGCAAGATTATAATTTTACTGAACTGAGAACTAGGGCTAAATCATTCCACTAGATACTAGTTCACCAAAATTTCTAGAAATAGGGAATAATAAAGCAATTTATATCATGAATAATATTCCACTTGAAATCTTAAAGAAATTTGTCTGAAAACTTTCTACATTTCGAATCCACAGGGTTGTTACTGGTATAAGAAATAGAGAAAGGTTTTGGGGACACAAGGGAAGAACAATTCCTTTGCTGAATTCCCACATACCTGGATAAGAAATCCATTGAGGAAAAGCTTGAATTTTTGCAACTGACAAAGAGCCCTTGTTCTTGCTTGAGAGGAACGACCTGGGTTCTAAGAATGTTATTCTGAAAGTCTAAGTGGTGAATGAGGGAGGAGAACTGTTCAACCCCTCTAAATTCTTTGAAAATATGCTTAAAACGACATAATTTAGGGACTAAATAGGTGGGAATTACAAAAATATACCTGGAATAAAATTTGAAAAACTGCCCGACAGGGGACCAACGGGTCACTCAACGAGTCGTTGGTTGAGACACTGACTCATTAGGACCAGTCGTTGGTCCTACTGCCTAGGTTCTGGGTTCATTGGATTTGGAAACGGAAGATACCACGAATCATTAGATGAATCAATGGGTCGTTGGTTCCTCTCGTGGTCATTGGATGAGAAAATTGGGAAGCTTGATGACGGGCAACACAATAACTCGTTGGTGGACCCAACGGGTCATTGTGTCCAGTTGTTACCTTCACTAGAACAAGTCTAAGGATTACTGAACTTGACCCCACGGGTTGTCACAATGACTCGTTGTGGATACAATGGGTTGTTGTTTCCACTCGTCATCACTGAAGGGAGTGTTTAGGGCTCTTGACCAATGACTCACACAATGAGTCGTTGTAACAAATGACAACTCGTTGGTTGAGTCGTGGAGTCTTGGAAGAGGGACTTCTGAGCTGGGGACCAATGAGGGATAGGATGACTCGTTGTTTCTCACAACGAGTCATTCCTTGTCCCACTGGTTCTCGAAGGACCAAACCGGGCTGACCACGACTGACACAACAAGTCGTTGGAGCTGACCACGACTCATTGTCTTAGTCGTGCTGAGGCAACTTTTTTGGTTTTCTTCTGGATTTTTCTTGCAAGGTCTGAGTCTGGTCTAGAAAAGTTTCAGGGTGTTACACTCACCCACCTCAAACAATTTAATAGGCGATCTACATCTCTGCCCATAAATAGCCTTATATGGAGACATCTGAATATTGGAGTGATAACTATTATAGTAAGTAAACTATATGAGAGGCAATTGACCATCCCAGCTACTCTTGAAGTAAATCATGCAAGCTCTCAACATATCTTCCAAGGTCTGAATGGTCTTCTCTGCCTGGCCATCAATCTGACTAGTGAAAAGTAGTGTTGAAATCTACCTTGAGTACCAAGACCTTTCTGGAAGAACTTCCAGAAATGAGATGTGAACTTAGTTTCCCTATCTGAGATGATGGACAAAGGGACTCTATGAAACTTGAGTAACTCTCTAATGTAAAGTCAGCATAGTCCAATGCTGAATCGGTAGTCGTTACTAGCATGAAATGGGCTGACCTAATTATCCGACCCACTATCACCTATATGGAATCATGCTGTCAATGCATCCAAGGTAACCCTGTAATGAACTCTATGTTTATCACTTCCTACTTCCATGTATGAATGTTGATATCCTGAGTCATCAATACCTCCCAGTATTTGATGTTCTACCTTAATCAGTTTGAAATTTGGACACTTAGCTACAAAATATGCAACATCTCTTTTCATACCATTCCACTAGTAGACTTCTCGTAGATCATGGTACATCTTGGTGGCACCTTGGTGAATAGAATACCGAGATCTGTGAGCCTCTCCCAACATCCGCTGTCTCAAATCATCTACATCGGAACACATAATTTTCCTTGATAGCAGAGCACAGAAAAAAACCTCTACTTTCTGATTTCGGACCGTTTCTTCAACTTTCACGAAATTGGATCCTCATCTTGTTTTACCTTGACTTCCACAACTAACGATGATTCTGAACCATTATGAATGGTGACACCACCATTTGTTGAACCCGGATGAACCCCTAATTGAGCAAGCTTGTAGAAATTTCTAACCAACTCGTTCCTTCCCTCCTCAACATGAACCATAGTCCCCATGGACGACCTGCTAAGGGGATTGATGAACGGTGAATTTAAGCATTTCTTAGCAATATTTTTCCTATACTTTAATATGTTTTGAGAATAAATTATGTATGTTTTCACGTTTTTTATAATATATTTGTGAAAAAGAGATAACACACATGATTAGATGCTTTCAAGTATAAAAGTGATGATTTTGGGCATAATTGTGGCTTAAGAGTGCAAGAATGACAAACCGGGATTGAAGGAACGAATATATAGAAGTTGGTAGCACACAGGCATAGTTGTGCTATGTCCTGCGTGTCGTACAGGCTTGATCAGTCCACAGAGAGGCGTGACGTTCCAAGGGTGCTAGCGTAGGAAGAGGCGCG
The DNA here is from genome assembly GCA_018107945.1 of Datura stramonium. Classification (NCBI taxonomy): domain Eukaryota; kingdom Viridiplantae; phylum Streptophyta; class Magnoliopsida; order Solanales; family Solanaceae; genus Datura; species Datura stramonium. The sequence continues at coordinate 6,775 of JACEIK010015433.1, read as the reverse complement.
GTGCATTCCCCTGTCTAGACGGCTAGGATTCCAATCCTAATTATACTAGAAATAGAAGCTACAAAACCCAATTCAAATCCAAGAAGGAACAATGAAGGTTGAATCTACTATTATAAATACCCTCTCATAACATGTATTAGGTGTCATATATATTGGAAGTTAGAAATTAGTAGTTTACAAGTCATAGTGTTGCACAATTCATACTTTCAGAATTTGTATAATAGTTTAAGTTGAGTTCTTGTTGGAAGTTCATCAAGTTCTTGTGAAACCTCTTAGCTTGGAAATTTTGTTGAAAAATATTATATTAGGGTAAGTATTTCATTATGATTTCTTCTACATCTTTAATTTAATTCACATAAGCATGAGCGGCTAAATCTCTTAGGCTAGGGTTGTGGAAACCATGATGGATTAACAAATGTAGGCATATGAACTAGTGATTCTTGAATGGTAAATTTGGTGGTTTGTTACTCACTATGTTTTAATTAAGTTTTAGTGGTTGCAAACGTTGAAACGTGCTCATATCTTCAACTTGCCCAACCAAGGAGGTTGATGTTAGGAAAAGAGAATAAAAATGGCAATTTGAGGTTGATAACTCTCATCTAATTAATGTGACCTCTAACAGAGGATACTTAGAGTCAAGACTTACTGCAAAGCTAAAATATACTGTCACGACCCGAATCTGCACCCTAGACGCGACATGGTACTTAGGATCACATACTAATTACTGAGACTCAAATTGAATCTAACAAAAATTGTCTGAAAGCCTTTAGAAGAACTAATAAGTTGTTGGGACAAACCCTCAACTAACTCTACTGTCTGAGACTAAAGGTGAAATAACAAAGATAAAAATGAAACTCCAGCCCCCGACAGATGAGGACTCGCCACTGCCAGGCTGCTGCAAATCACCAGGAGGAACTAGCTGTGATGCTGAGGTTGGGTACCTGAGCCTATATCATAAAATGATATAGCACATAGAAAATGCGATCAGTACTTGGAATGTACTGAGTATGTGAGATGTAAATAAAACATACATATACTGAAGACTTATAAAATGAATTGAAATAACATGCAAAGACTCTATTTGTATTCAGAAGTACTGCAAGTAGTTTGACATATATGGGAATACTGTAAGAACCAATAAATTGAATTAGAGTCATGAGCATATCCTGAAATCTGATAGACTGGACTAGGCTGAGGACTTTGACTATACTGGACTGTGGACGATACTATAACAGACATATAAGAATGTGAGCTAAATGTGAAGTGCGATGTACACACCCCACCAAAAACAACCCACTGTAGCTTGCCAAAGTATAGTGGTTGAGTTGTGTGATCACTATCTGGGGCTCATTCGGGCTAATAATCTATGGTGGCACGTAGTTTTGGTAACTTGTGTGCGCTGAGCCCTGATCCACTCGATGCTAAGTACTACTCCTATTGAAAACCTAATTATATCTAGCTATGCTGATAGATCGAAACTGATGTCCCAAGACTAAGTCAGAACTACCTATCTGGAAGTGTTCTGAGAATCTAAGTACCTGAAAGAAATTGTGTTCTAAGACTTGTAAGAGCTGCTTTATTTGGAAACGTTGTGATAGTCTAAAGAACAAAAAAACATGTTGATAAACTGATACCACTAAATATACTGAGTACTGACAATATTACTGAGATTGAACATACTAAAAACATTGACTTTCCATTAAAAGCATCTGTGCTAAAATTCATAATTTCAAGTGGAAACATCATGATAGTATAATAATTCTATTTGAATTCTAAATCATATAAGTTACATTCAAAAATCATTCTAAAGATCGGCATTAGGAAAGCACACTGTGTAAATGAACCCAAGACATGATTTTCAGTTGATAATATACATGAAAGTTTAAAGCATCATCAAAATTAAGGAATTCATAAGCTGAATGAAAAGAAACCCTAGCTTCTAATCTTTTACAGGGCTGGGATAATGAAGTTTCTCTGAAAATAATTAGGAGCATAAGGGGGAAGGGAATCCTTGTTGAAGTCCCACATCATTGTAGAAGAAATCTCTAAGAAGAGCTCTTGAAATCTGCTGCATTTTGAATAGAAACTAGCTTTGACCTGGGGAGATTCTCTGACTTCTACACACTGATCTTTAGGCTTGGGAGAAAAATGAGATAAGAACATCGAGTAACTCCCTTAATTCCTCTCTAACTTCACCTTAAACGACGTATTTTAGGAGTTAAAATAGCGGAAAGTTACAAAATACCCCTGAGAAGAGGTTTGAAAATCTGCCCATACCGACTCAACAGGTCACACAAGAAGTCGTTGGTTGTAACCACAACTCATTGCGACCAGTTGTTGGTCCTAGGTCTGAAAATTCTAGTTACTAGACTTGACCAATGGACACGAACAACGGCCCATTAGATGGGACAATGAGTGTCACAATCCAAGATGGGACCCCAAATTAAGAAACGAAATCTAGAATAAAAAATGACTCCAAACTAACCCATGGTAAATTCATAGCATGACTTAAAATCATACTTAAGCAAAAAGAAACATGAACATGAATAAACAGAAGATTAATTATTATAAAACATAAACAAAATGATAGCATCACAACACTGAGTCATAAGTTGAATTTTAAAAAAAGTCATAAACTAAACATACTAATCCATGTCATAAAAGCCTCTACTATTTGATGAGATACTGGGACAACCCCAAGCTAACTCCAATTCTAAAACTAAATTGGCATAACAAGTTTAAATTGATAGATGTCCTCGGATGATGAGGACTCCCCCAAAGCAGGGCATGAACTGGACTGATATGGGAGCGAACTATCGATGAGATTGAGCTGGATCACCCAAATATATATCATGAGACAATATATCATAGAGTATGAGGTCAGTACTTTGTATGTACTGAGCATGTAAGGTAAATTAAACTACTTAGTAAAATATAGTTGAAATTATGCATATAAAGAAAATAGATCATAAGAGTAAGGACTGCATGCTAAAAGCCATATCTGATATATATAATCATAAGCTGGTTATTATAACTGAACATAGTGACCCAAGATTTTGAAATACAAATCATATGACTTTTCATGCTTGAAATTGTAAGCAAAAGCTCATAAACTAATCATTAGGTCAAACTTGCTATAAAAATAATATCATAAGTCATGAACATGAGAAACTGAAAGCATGAGGAATAATGGGAGACTCGTCATAACCGACAACCACCATGTATAAGCGTATGATCCCACATCTTGACCATGTGGAGGAGAGCCATCCTAAGCCTTGCAAGGGTAAAGGACGAATAAGGTGTGATATCACGGTGTGCCCTCGGAAGGAGGAAACACTCTTTTGAGAGGTCCCAGATATATACCTACGTTGGTGCGTAGTTTATGAGACCGGAAAACCTGAAAACCCTAACCCTACTCGGTGCTAGACACTAGTCTAAATACATGCATAGTGCTCATATAATCATACTCTCGAAATATAGCTTGAACCTAAACATTGGGAGTCTTGAATTCGAATCATGTCATAATCTATATTAGAGTCTTGACTCCAAATCATATCATAAATTGATCTTGTTATCCTTGGCTAAAATCATAATAAGCATACTTAACTTGTTTGGGCTTCCCCAAATCATAAAATCATGCATATTTGAAATAGACTTCGTAAGTCAAAATCATAGAATCATAAGTTGAGAGTTCATAAACATTCATGCATACTAGATATCTCATCATGCTTGAAATCATGGCTCAAGGCTTGAATTTTCATAAAACTTGTATAATAGGGAATAATTTCTAATACCTTGAAATCATGAATTTATAATCAAATTGAGTGTAAAATCTTCACATAGACTTAAATCATACATTTGAACATGAGGGAATTAGACCCAGAGACATAGCGTAGATAATTTCATAGAATTGGGTTAAAACCATAGGAATCAATACACTTGATTAAGAACTTGAATTCATGAATTAGAGGGAAAATATTGATCTTGAAAGCCCAAGAGAATTGAGGAGGAATTCTAGTTTGAACTTAGAATTGAACTTCAATATAATGCATGCATGGGAGCCTAATGACTTGACTAGGCTAAACCCTCTTGAAATACTCTTTACAAGGTTTAAAACAACATCATTAAAGAGTTAGGGGCTTGGAAATTTACAAAACTACCCATGGGATCTCACATAAAAATTCAGTCTGCCAGCTACAACGACTCATCCAACGAATCGTTGCTTGATTCGACGGCTCGTTGGACCATCCATTATTTCTTGGGGTATTTCTGGTACTCTTCTAGTTCTCCAACTAACAACTAGATAGGATAAGTCATTACTTGTAACAACAACTCTTCATTCCTCTCATCGTCACCTCTGCCACCCTAACACAGTTTTTGAAGTCCTTACAATGGATCAATACCAGGAGTCATCACTCGCCACCACAGGCCATTGCACCCTTATGTTATCACTGAATCAGATCTGGACCTTTTCTGAAATCCACTTAACGACCCCTTAGGATGACCCATTACCTGAAATAATGAGACGTCGCTTCGCTCGTTGTTTGTAGGGAATCTTGATTGGGGACTTACCATGAGGCACACGACGAGTCGTTGTTCCCTACAATGACTCGTCCCTTGAGTCATTTTGTGACTCTGGTGCTCTATTTCCTCTTTTCTCAGTTTCAACCCTTGGATATGATTTTAGGGACTTTTGGGGTGTTACATTATCTCCCTCTTGGGAACATTCATCCTCGAATGTAGACTAAGCACACCGAAAGGCTGGGAAAAGAACTGCAGTCCCAAAACTGAACAACTGAAGCTAAAAACTGACGTTCGGACAGATATACATGACTAAACTGCATTCATGAAATATTTATACATGCTATGACATGAAAGAAACTTAGAGACATGAACTTTGAATGAAATTAAATAGAGTACTAAAGAGGAAGCTGGTACCTCGAGCTGGAACTGAGTCGGAATGGAAAAGATGCGGGTATCAAGCTATCATATCTGCTTCGGCATCCCATATAGCTCCTTCAACAAGCTGATTCCTCCATAAAACCTTCACGGAAGCTACTTTCTTATTCCTCAACATCCAACCCTAACGATCCAGAATCTCAATCGAAACCTACTCATAGGTAAGACTATCGCTCACACCCATGCTCTCCACCGGAACAACTAAGGTTGGGTCACCAATGCACTTCTTCAATAGAGATATATGGAAAACTAGATGCACTAAAGCTAACTCCGCTGGTAGCTTCAACTCAAATGCCACCTTGCTAACTTATCTCAAAATCATGTAAGGACCAATAGATCAGGGGCTAAGCATCCTTTTCTTTCCGAAGCTTATCACTCCCATCATGGGAAACACCTTCAGAAACACCCAATTATCAACCTCAAACTTAAGCTCTCTCCGCCTAACATCTGCATACAATTTCTGGTGACTCTGAGCTGTTTTTAGCCTTTCTCTAATAAGTTGAACTTTCTCCATCACCTCATGGATTGAATTTGACCCTATCAAGGTAGCCTCACCTACCTCAAATCATCTAATAGGTGATCTACACCTCCGCCAATAAAGAGCCTCAAATGCAGCCATCTGAATATCAGTGTGATAACTATTATTGTAGGCAAACATGATGAGAGTTAAGTGATCATCCCAATTACCCTTGAAATCAATCACAAACACCCTCAACATATAGGCAAGAGTCTGAATTGTCCACTTGGCCTGACCAACTGTATGTGGGTGAAAAGTTGTGCTAAGCTTTACTTGAGTACCAAGGCCCCCTCTAAAATGACCTCCAAAACTGAGAGGTAAACTGAGTACCCCTATCTGAGATGATGAACAAAGGGACTCCATGCAACCGAACTAACTCCCAAATGTACAATCTAGCATAATCCTCGGCTGAATAAGTAAATTTGACCAGTAAGAAATGAACTGATTTGGTCAACCTGTTCATAATCACACATATAGAGTCATATTGTTGGTGGGTATGAGTCAAGACTTTAATGAAGTCCATACTAATCTCTTTCCACTTCCAAGTAGGAATGATAATATCCTGAAGCATACCTCTAGGTCGATGATGCTCAACCTTCACCTGTTGGCAATTCAGACACTTTGCTACAAACTTTGCTATGTTCTTCATGTCATTCCACAAATAAACTTCCTATAGGTCACAGTACATCTTGGTGGTACCTGGATGGATAGAGTACCGAGAGCCATGAGCCTCGCTCAACAATGCTCTCTCAAGTCATCTATAGTTGAAACACACAATCGACCCTAATATCGAAGCACACCATCTCCCCCTTGGGAGAAAACCTCCACTTTCTGATTCCAAATAGCTTCCTTCAGCTTTACTAGGGTAGAATCCTCATCTTGCCTAGCTTTGACTTCTGACACCAAAGAAGATTTTGTCCCGTTCAGAACAATCACACCACAATCCATCGAATCTGTAAGGCAAACCCCCAAATAAGTAAGCGTAGGACATCCTTCACCAACTCCTTCCTCCCATCCTCCACACGAGAAACACTCTCCATCAACAGCCTACTAAGAGCATCGGCCACTACATTGGCCTTGCTCTAATGATAAAGGATCCTCATGTCACAGTCATTAAGAAGCTCTAGCCATCTCATTTGCCTCAAATTTAGGTCCTTCGAGTGAACACATACTACAGGATCTTATGGTCCGTGAACATATTGATGAGCCTGCAAGTGTACGGGTCGTACAAGTAATACAGTGGCTCTTTTTAAGAACCAGAATGTCGAACCCACAGGAATAGGAATACGGGGTGAAACC
>JACEIK010015430.1:8423-19129 GCA_018107945.1 Datura stramonium | reverse complement strand
AGATCTGATTAAGATATCATATAATATCAGACTATCAGATGAGTATGAGAAAGAGAGGGAAATGCAGGATTCCCAAATCCATCTTTTCAGATGTGGTACAGTTAGTAGTCCAGGTCCGTCTAGGGCACCAGGTGGCAGTCATACCCCCCAAGGCGGGGCGTGACAAAAGGAGATGGCTAGAGCTTTATAAGGACTATGACATGAGTGTCTTTTATAATCTAGGCAAAGCCAATGTAGTGGCGGATGTTCTTAGTAGGTTTTCCATGGAGAGTGTGTCCCATGTTGAGGATGGGAGAAAGGAGTTGGTGAAGGATGTCCATAGGCTTACTCGTTTAGGAGTTTTCCTTACCGATTCGATGGATGGTGGTGTTATTATTCAGAATGGGTCATAATCTTCATTGGTGGTGGAGGTTAAAGAAAGTCAAGATGAGGACCCTATCTTAGTGAAGCTAAAGGAAGCTATCTGGAATTAGAAAGTAGAGGTTTTCTCCCAAGGGGGAGATGGTGTACTCCGATATCAGGGCCAATTATGTATTTCGATTGTAGATGGCTCGAGAGAGTGGATGTTAACTGAGGCTCATGGCTCTTGCTACTCTATCCATCCATGTGCCACCAAGATGTACCATGACCTAGGGGAAGTCTATTAGTAGAATGGCATGAAGAAGGACATAGCGGAGTTTGTGGCTATGTGTCTCAAAATTTCCAACAAGTGAAGGTTGAGCATTAGAGACCTACAAGTATGCTTCACGACATTAGCATTCCTACTTGTTAGTGGGAAGAGATCAATATGGACTTTATTATAGGTTTGCCTCGTACACGCCTATAGTATGACTCTATATGGGTGATTGTGTACAGCTTGACCAAATCAACCCATTTCTTACTAGTAAAAACTAAGCATTCAACCTAGGATTATGCTAGACTCTACATTTGAGAGTTAGTTCGGTTTTTATTTTCCATCATCTGAGGATAGGGGTCCTCAGTTCACCTCTCAGTTTTGGAGATCGTTTCAAAAGGGATTTGGTACTCAGGTGAAGCTTAGCTCAACTTTTAACCCACAGAAAGATGGTCAGGCCGAGCGGACTATCCAAACTCTTGAGGACATGTTGAGAGAGTGTGATAAATTTCAAGGGTAGTTGGGATGATCACTTTACTCTTATCGAGTTTTCCTATAATAACAATTATCACTCCAGCATTCAGATGGATCTGTTTGAGGCTCTTTATAGACGAAGGTGTAAATCACCTATTGGATAGTTCAAGGTAGGTGAGGCAATGTTAATAGGGCCAAATTTGGTTCATGATGCTATAGAGAAAGTTCAACTTATTAGAGAAAGGCTAAAAATAGCACAGAGTCGTTAAAAATCCTATCCAGATATTAGGAGAAGAGAGAGAATTTGAAGTCGATGATTGGGTGTTTATGAAGGTATCTCCCATGAAGGGAGTCACGAGGTTTAGTAAGAAAGGTAAGCTTAGTCCCTGATATGTTGGTCCTTATAGGATTTTGTGGTGTGTTGGCAAGGTGGCATATGAGTTGGAGCTCCCAACAAAGTTAATTTCGATGTATCTGGTTTTTCATGTATCTCTATTGAAGAAGTGCATTAGCAACCCAACATTAGTTATTTCGATAGAGAGAATTGGGGTGAAGGATAATTTTACTTATGAGAAGGTTCTGGTTGAGATCATTGATAGTTAGGTTCGGAAGTTGAGAAATAAGGAAGTAGCTTTCATGAAAGTTTTATGGAGAAATCAGGTTGTTGAGGGAGCTACGTGGAAAGTTAAAGCAGTTATGATGGCTAGATACCCGCATCTTTTTCCCTTCCGGCTTAGTTCCATTACAAGGTACTAGTTTCCTTCTTAGTATTCTATTCAGTTTCATGTGAATTTCATGTATCTCAGTTCCTTTCATATTATAGCATGCATGTATGTTTCATGAATTTAGTTCAGTCATGTGTCTCAGTCTGGAGTCAGTCACTCTATCAGTTTTTCAGTCTATAGCTTTTAGTTTTGGGATTGCAGCTCTTTCCCTATCTTTTCAACTTAATTAGTCTCCACTTGAGGATGAATGTTCTCAATGGGGAGATAATATATAAACCAAAGTTCTCTAAGATTAGGCTCAGGATTTGGAATCTGATCAGTAGAAAAATTAGTAATTTTTCTCAGAATGACTTGTCGTATAAGTTGTGGTTTGAAATTACGAGTCGTAGAAGCAGTTGTGGTAAGCAACAGTTTCTCCTGGTCCAATAATGAGACTCATGGTACGAGTCATAAGAGGTAGTAACAAGTCAAGGTATGACTCGTTGTAGGGAACAATGAGTTGTGGAAGGCAGTTGTGGTTTGGGTCTACTGAGGGAAGGTCCGAGGTCACGAGTCATGGTACCACTCATTGTAGGAAACAACGAGTCATTGCAGATAATCATGGGGTGGTAGTGTAGAGGATGGGACCCCTAACCATGAGTCAAGGTACTACTTGTTGTAGGAAACAAAGAGTCGTGGTGTCGCCCATGGTTGGAGAACCAGAGAACTAGAAATTTTTACCAACAAACAATGGAAGGAAACCACGAGTCGTTGTTTGATGGTACGACTCATGGTACCTGATAGTCAGTTTTTAATTATGTGTTTTCATGGGTATTTTTGTAAATTCTTATACTTCTAACTCCTAAATAAAGTCATTTTAGGATTCTTAAGTGTCAGCGTAAAGGGGTTTAACTTAGCTAAATTCTTCATTTCATTCAAAAAGCTATAGTTGGAATTTTCCCTCAAGATCGAAGCTAGAGTTCTTCATCAAACCTCTTCAAATGTCATTGGGCTTTTGAAGGCAAGTTTAGGAGTCAATTACCAGGTATATAGGGTTATGAATAGGGGAAATTATTCCACCTTCATTCTAATTTCATCTCAATTCTATAACTTCAAGTCTCTAAGCATGTCAAGTTAAAATTCTAGGGTTTAACCCAATTCAATGCAATCTTCCATTCTATCTCTATGGGTTCAACTCTCTTATGTTTCAATTGATGTTTTATGGCTATTGGGGCAGATTTAACCCTCAATTTACTTTCTAAGACATGATTTAAAGTTTATGAATATTATGCCCTATTATGCATGATTTAGGAATTTCAAGCTTAGGAGCCATGATTTCAAGTATGATGAACTATCTAGTATGTATGACTATTCATGAAATACGAAACTTATGATTCCATGATTTTGAAGTTATGAATCTTTATTCAAGTATGTATTATTTTCATGAAATTTAATTTCAAGTATCAAGGAAAATTCTATGGCATCCTTTCAAGAATATATCACGCATGTCAAGTATGATTATGATTTCATTTTTCGTCTAGCCCATGCAAGTTCAAGTATTTTTTGACGATAATGATTATGAGCCATGTACATATTTTTGGGAATAGTGTCTAGCACCAAGTAAGCTAGGGGTTCAGAAAAACCCCGAGTCTCAAAACTACGTGCCATCATAGGTATATACTTAGGATAACACCCTACGGGGACTCATAAGTGATATCACGCCTTAAATCGTTCCTAGCCTTAGCAATCTTGGGACGGCTTTGTCCACTTGAGTGAGATAGTTGGGGAACCATGTAAGCTATATCATGATGGTGTAGGTTAAGACGAAGCCTCCCATTGTTCCTAATGTTTTCAGATACTCATGCTAATGTCTTATGATATTATGTTGCATAGTATATTTTCCCATTTATCAGTTTATGAGCTTTCACTTATGTTTTTAAGTATGACATGTTGTATGATTTTTTTTCTAAACCTTGGGTCATTATGTTCAGATTGTGATAAATAACTTATGACTATGTATACTTCAAATATATGGCTTTTAGCATGTTGCTCTTACCCTCATGATCTATTTTTAATTATATTCATGATTTCATACTATCATTGACTAGCATGTTTTACTTTCTCTATATACTCAGTACATTCAAAGTACAAACCAAGTACTCTATGCTATATCATCTCATGATATAGGTCCGGACGACCAGTCTTAGCCTCGTCATTAGCTCGCTCTCGCTTAGTCCAGCTCTGTCCCTCTTTTGGTGAGTTCTCATGATCTGAGGACACTTATCAGTATATGCTTTACGCCCATGTCTTTTAGTTTCAGTCTTTCGCAAGCTAGTTGGGGCTGCGGTCCCACTAGCTCATCAGAGGTTTAGAGGCTTTTCAGATAGCTTGTTTAGATATTTTTCAGTGACGTTGGTTCGTGTTACATTTATATAGATATGGTATGCTAACGCTCTATTTTTCGCTTAGTAATGCTCTTAAATCATGCTATGTACATACCATGGGTTAGCTTGGAGCCATTAGTGGTTTTAGGTCCCATGTCCTGGTCTGGGGTCTTAGCTCAGGTCTTGATATTCATGGTACTTAGTGAGGATTTCCATTATCAAAATGTTTCTGATGAGTTTGTTAAGCTCACTTTGTTCCCATTTTCAATGATTGGAGAAGAAGAGGAGTGGCTTCTGAATGAGCCAGCAGGGTCCATCACACTTGCGAAGCTCTTTCCAAAAAGTTCATAAATAGATTTTTCTCTTCGAGGAGAACAAAGAAGTTGAGAGAAAAGATATCGAGATTCATTAAGAAGGATGGTGATACCTTGGCTCATGCTTTGGAGAAATACAAAGGATACTTGTGAGATTGCCCACACTATGTAGCCAAAGAAGATCATTTGGCACAACTTCATAGAGGGGAAAAGTCTAAGATTCTACTTGACGCTACTGCACAGGGGAAAATCTTGTCTAAAAGCTATGATGAGATAGAGGCTTTGTTGAATCTCATGTTAGCTGGGAGTCAAGATTATCAGGATTCAGGTAGAGGTTTTCTAGAAACCAAAGTTCTAGGGAAACTTGAGGTTGATGGTGTAGCGGTAATTTGGGTAGATATCAGTCAGTTGGTGAATGTGATCAGCAAGTTAGGATCACACCAGCAGTAAGTCAGGTTCATCAGGTTCAGCAAGTTCAGACTCCCCCGCCATCAAATGAGGCATATGGAGAAATCATGCTTATTCAGGTTTTCCACTAAACCAAAAATCTATATATTTTGTGGGGCAACAAGGTCGCAGTGGATGATTTGCGGGAAGCAGTTATAATCAGGGGTACAGGAATGCAGTTAATCCCTCATAGGGAGGAAATCAGAATTTTCAGAGTCCCCCGAGTAACTTCTATAGATCTCAGGGCCAGTAGCCTAGCAGGTCTTTAGAGGAGACCCTAAAGTAGTGGATGGTTCAAAAAACTCATGCTTTTAATGAAAAGAAGAAATCTATCCATGAGTTGGAGAGGCAAGTGGGCCAATTGGCCATTAAGTAGACAAACAAACCTCAAGGGGCACTTCCAAGTAACATTGAGAAGAACCCCAAGAAGAATGTCAGCACAATCTCTTTGCGCAGTGGAAAAGAGCTAGGTGAAATGATACACATATATAATAAGGAAGAAGCAGAACAAGTTGCGAAGTCAAAGAAAGAGGTCAAGTCACTCACAACCAAAAGTAGTAGAAGTTAGACCACTTCCTCCATTGCCATAAAGATTTAGAAAGTAGAAGGAGGATGCAATAGGTGCATGTGAATCTATCATTAGTAGAGTTGTTGCAAGAGGTTCCAGAGTATGCCAAATATCTTAATGATATTGTGGCCAATAAAAGAAGCCTCACAGAGTTTAAGACTATAGCTATTACAGAGGAGTGCAGTTCCGTGGCGCAAAATAAGATTCTAAAGAAGTTGAAAGATCCCGGGTGCTTCACTATTCCAGTCATCATTGGAAGCCGAGAGGCCGGCTCAGCATTGTGTGATATGGGTGCAAAACATCAATATTATGCCTGCATCACTGTTTAGAACATTGGGCTTAGGAGAACCACGTCCCACCACAGAGACATTGCAGTTCGCTGATAGGTCCATCACTTATCCAGAAGGAATTATTAAAGATGTGTTAATCAAAGTGGGACCGTTAATCTTGCTGGTGAACTTTATCATCCTTGACTAGGAAGCTGATGAAGCAGTTTCCATAATTTTGGAAAAAGGATTCTTGGCTATTGCTGATGCAGTTATAAGGGTGAAGTTAGGTATGATGTTAGTGTCCGTGAATGGTAAAGAAGCGGTTTTTGATGTATTTAGGGCAGCAAGATTGGCACCCTACTATGAGGAGCTTAAGACTAGCACAATGGTAGAGCTTGGAAGGTCTAAGTAGTCTTTAGAGCAGCTAGTGTTCCAAGAAGAACTAGCATGAACTCAGGATACAAATCATCTTACTCAATCAAAGGAGTGAGAAGCTGCACGGGAGGAAACATGTGAATGTTATGCCACGAATATAAATAAGGCTCTTGATGGGAGGCAACCCATCTTTCTAACACATTTTTGTTTTGTTGAGACGAACTAGGCATTTGAGAAGAGAAAGCAGAGAAAGGAAGCTGACAACTATATTAATTCTGTGGCGAAGTACTTAGCATGACACGGCAGGTGTTAAACAACAGAAATTTTTTTTTTAGCTAAGGGTAGTGGCTGGTGTGTCGCGCCAGGGAAAACTCACCAAGAAGTTGGTGGTGAAGTAGGTGGCGCACCGCGCCAGGGGTATTTTGGGAAAAAACTTTTTGGATCCATGGGTCAAATCTGACCCAAGGACCCTAAATTAATTAAAACCCATGACCCATACCATTTATTTTAATTCCCATTCATCTTCTCTCTCTAAAATGTCAAAAGAAAAGAAAAAAGAGTTCTTTCTCTCCTCTCTAATAGCCGTAACTCCCCTTCTCCCAATCCCCCATTGTTGTCTTCTCTAAAAAGCTTGGTGAAGCAAGAATCTTCAACTTAAGTAAGTAAGTTTCTTCCCTCCTTTAGTATTTATTTGGTAAGAATGCTCCCATTACCCTCTCTTCCTCAAATTAAAAACCCAAAATCACTACTTTTGGGAATGAATCTTGAACTTCATAATGTGGGTTTCCATGGATTAAATATCATATGTTCTTCCATAATAATATTATATCCTTCATTGGGTTAATTTTTTTGGTTGAAATTTTGTGGTTTTAAGTAATGGGTGTGAAGAGGGTAATGAATGGGCGGTAGAAAGTTTCATGAAATTAGTGAATTTGGAGTACTTTATTGGAGGAAGAAATTCTTGAAAAAGTGATGCTTTAATTTTGAAAATATTGGGTTGTTGAAAATTCACACTAATTCATTGTAGAAAGCTAGTGAAATTCATGTAAATTATTGGTTGAATAAATTGTGACTACTTCCACACTTGGGTCATTGTGAATTGTGAATTGAGAAATGGAAAAGTGAAGTGAGTGGCTAACTTGAAGCAATCTTGTGAAAAGAAAATAGAAAAAAAAATGAGGAGTGTGAAGAAAATCATGAATGTGGTTCGTAGTATAAAGTTTGTGAATAAATTAGGTTAATGAGATTTGGCATGATAATAGGGGAAGTCTGAGTACCCTACTTGACAAATTCTAACAATTGTGCTAGCGAATTAAGTTAAACAAGCATTTTGCCTCCCGTCGTCGACTACAGTAGACAATTTTTCCCTGCAGCGGACCTGCTATAGTGACCAGAACCTCACCATGGTAAACCTAGTGGTTCCCTGTTCGACTACTATGGCGAAACTCGGACTGCTATGGTGGTCTCATTGCAGCATAAATCCTATCGTTGCAGCATTCCTTATTAACCAGTAGCATAGTAATTCTGCACAGTTTTCCCATCCCAAACTAAGTATTTCATCTAGACTTTTTATCACTTTTTGATAGTGTACCCAACCGTAAAACAATGCTATGAATTCATTTGTAGTCTTAGAATTCCCTACAGAGATCTGGTTTACTAGGTCACTCACCCTAATGGAAACACTATATGGGAACTACAACCAACCACAAACCTATTCAATTTTTACAATCATCCTATTTAGAGTTTTTATAAACTCAACTTCGCTATAGGAGTTCTACTAGGTTGCGAAAGACCTAACTATTTTATAATGGATGGAGGGGTCATTACATTCGATGCCAATTAAATTGTCGTTCATCCCCAAACAGTAAAAAGGACCAAGGGAATAGAAAGTACCTACCTCCACAAAATCTGAAGATATTTTTCATGCATGTCTACCTCGATTTTTCAAGTGGCCTCCTCCATAGGACAGTTCTTCTACTGAGCCTTCACCGTTGCGATCTCCTTAGATCTCAGCTTGCAGATCTCTCTATCTACAATAGCAACCGGCTCCTCTTCATATGATAGATTTTCATCAAGCAACATTGAATCCCAATGGATGATGTAGGTTCCATCATCATGATACCTCTTTAGCATAGAGACATGGAACATCCGATGAACTTTGGACAAATCAGGAGGCAAAGCCAATTCATAGGCCACTTTCCCCATGCGTCGAAGAACCTCAACTGGAATGATATATCTTGGGCTGAGCTTGACCCTTTTCTTGAACCACATCACACCCTTCATGGGTGAAACCAAGACTTTCTCTCCCACCATGAACTCCATATCTCTAACCTTCCGGTTGTCATAATGCTTCTGTCTGTTCTAAGATGCCAAAAGCTTCTTTTGGATCACTTTAATATTCTCTAAGTTCTCTTTAAATAGGTCAGTACCCCATGGCCCTCCCTCTGCCGCAAGCCACAGCCATAACAGTCGGCTCAGGTTCTTCTTCTTGGACTCTTCCTGATCGTGTCTTCACCATCTGTGAGAGAAAGAAACAAGATTCTTATATACCAATTTGGATCACTATATATCAATTAGAATCAAGTAATAACACAAAAAAATAAAGAAATTGAGTTTTTCTAAGGTCTTGTAGCCCCTCGAAGAGGAGTATAGACATATTCGTACCATTCTGCAAGACTATTAAACCATCCTTATNCTTAAGGCTCTGATAAGAACCCACACCAACCACCCAGTGGGGGAACCATTGTTTCCATATTTTCCTATTCATTTATACACGCAATTCAATAAAAAATATAATTATAAAAAAATTAGCGAAAGTCTTAAATAATCAAATATAAAACCGATCCATGCGGAAACTAACTATTACACTCCTCAAGAACAAAAATTCATTATACATAGGACCCTAACATAAACAATATCCTAAGAGTAATGGGAAAAAAATAAAACAAAATAATATCCAACATTTGAAAACAAAGACATGCAAAGAAGGATCTTCGGCTCCTAGATAGAAGTCAGCACACCCTCACATAAAAAAATAAAGCTGTCACGCTAGAGGTGAGGTTGGATGAACATCTTTGATCAAATTCTGCACTCAAAAATTAAGTGAGGAGTAGTATCGGTACAAACACTATGTACTGGTAAACATCATAGGCTGACCTTAGAAAATAACAGGCATATATCATAATTCAATAAACAATCCATCACTCGAAATAGATAACAATATCCAAATCACAATTTAATGTATACCTGTTCTTAGCCATAAGGATGGCCTGCACACTATTTAGGCCTAGCTGAAGCGGTAGCTAGACCGCTGCCGTGGTCTCACCACAGCAGAGATGGTACAGTTGCAGTTGTACTGCTCTAGGTAATAGCTCGACTTTGTTGGAAACACTCATTTTTCCATAGTTACTATAACAAATATTCATAACCAATAGTTTATTCACTATATCAAGTCTAACATCATCAATCAACCGAAACATATATATAATCTTCAACAATCAACTCACAAGGCATTACATTCTTACAATATAAATAAGACACTAATAATGCAACAAATCATATTGAAACTGAAACACATAGGTAAATAGTCTTGTCTCATCAGTTTCTTATCTCTGTAACAACCTGGTCTCACATAGATTACTCATCAGTATAATATCATCTGATGGTTGTATACACCAGGGTAACATATCTATATCATGTTTGTCACACGACTCCTTCACACAATTGTACACACATGTCAAACGACGTTATATTTTCTCTTTTGGTCATGACCTGCACAGTAGACTCTAGAAATCCATGTATTATACTGATGTGGTACCCGCACTCACTTATCTGCTCGTCCGGATAATTCCTCAAACATGATCGAATCCTCTCCAAGTATTTTTATATACTCAAATAATCACCATCTCTCTCTTCCATATTCTTACCTCAGATACAAGCCACTCCTCTCAGAATAAGAACATATTATCCACTTAAATTAATGTTTATCAGCATGATTCAACATGCCATCAATTCAGTCAACACATATGACAATTCAAAAGCTACACATTTGGTTATCAAATATACACCTCAAATCACAACCACAACTAGAATTTATACATCTCAGAGTTCATTCACAAGCATAACTAAATCACCACACTTTTTAGCATAATTAGCGTCTGAAGACCAATTAACCATGTTCGTCAAATCATAAAACATACAAGTTATTACATAAAGTTTGACTCCTCATAAACCATAGTATACCTCAGCCGAAGACTCAAATATCAAGCTACTCCACGGGAGCTTTGCCTTTCCTCAACATCTCAAATCGTTCAAAGTCTAAAACAATAACAATAAAAGAATATTCAATTATTCATGTTTTCAACCAAGGGCTTGGGAGTTTCAACCCATCCAATTCTACTCATTATTATGATCTACTTTGATATTCAAGGTTAAATTATCATAACCCAATCTTACCTTTTGTTACACCCCGTAAGATTCCCGGCATCTAGATGGCCTATTCGCACGTTGGTTAAGCATATTTGAAAGCCATACGTGCTAGGAAAAGGCCCGGGAAAAG
>JACEIK010015429.1:0-19131 GCA_018107945.1 Datura stramonium | reverse complement strand
TGTTAGGCCTCATTCATGCATGCAAGAGTTTAGGGAGGGTGATAGAAGGTGATTCAAGGTGTTTTTCTCCACCTTGGGCTTTCAAGGGAGATTAAGAATCAGTGTTTTCAGGTATGTAAGGTCATCAATGGGTCGTTCTTTCCACACCCATTCCCCTACTCTATGATTTTACTTATAAATTATCAAAAACTCATGGGGTTTTGCAATCGATTTGTATAAAATTAAATTACTTAAGTATGTGTCTTATGATATTGAAATTTAAATTGATTATAATGTTACACCCCGTAAGTTTCTAATGTTTAGTCAGCCTATTTGTATGTTGATTGAGAGTTTTAGAGTGTCATACGTACGAGGAAAGGGCCCGGGAAAAGGCCGAATGGGTGCCAAGTCGGGATTTCGCGGGAGGAGGCCGGACAAGCTGCCCACAGGGGCAAAGTGGCACAGAGCAGCTCCTCCGCGTTAGCAAACGTGGCACGGAGCAGAATCAACTCGATGGGCAGAGTGCCACGTTGCCTTGTCTGCTGCCTCAAGTATATAAAGGCCTCACACTTAGATATTCTTTCATTACTCATAAATCACGGCCATAATAGAGGGAGACCGAAGGGAAACATTGGAAAATCATCTGATTAAGCCACTAAACTCCGTCCTAATCTAAATTAACTCTGGGTATTGAAGTATAAGGCTGCAGAGAGAATCTCTATGGAGTTATTTTCGTAAAATACGCCCGGCAAATCGTCGTCCCCCCAAGATTAAGTTGATGGAATTTTTCCAAACTAGTGTCAATATGATCACGTTCCTAAAGTAAGTATTTCTCCCTTCTAGATTCCCGAGAAATTATGAGTTTTATATCATCTTTCGATAGGTTGAAATATAGTTACTATGTATATATAAAGCTATTGTTTTCTTCGAATTCAGTAATGTAGTTGGCCCTATTCTTCCATTAATATGATTCATGAAAAGTTGAGTTTATGATTTATGCTTCCATGTATGATGAAATTTCTAGCATATGCGAATGCTTTCAAATTACCATGAATATATTATGATTTTATTTATGATGTCTATTTCATGCAAGCATGAAGTTAAGATTTGGGCAAGTCAGCTCAAGTTAAGCAAGATTTCATGATTTAACCAAGGCTAATAAGTTCAGTTATGTCAAGTGTTGGAGTCAAGGCTCCCCAGATGTTAAGATTCAAGTTATGTTTTGATCTATGATTATATGAGCATTATATATATTTTGAGAGTAGTGTCTAGCACTAAATAGGCTAGGGGTTCCAAGGTTCCCCAGTTTCATGAACTACGCGCCAATGTAGGTATACTTTGGGGCCTCTCAAGAGAGCATTTCCCCAGCCCAAGGGCCCATCGTGATATCACACCTTACATAATCCTTTGTCTTGGCAAGGCTTAGGATGGCTCTCCTCCATGTGGGCAAGACATAGGATCACCATGCGCTCATACATAGTGGTTGTCGGTTAAGAAGAGTATCCCATTGGTCCTCATGATTTAAGTAATGCATATTCTATAAAATATTATATCATGTTTTCAGCAGATTTGATCCAAGGATTAGTTCATGATCTTTTACCTATAATTTCAGATATGGAAAGCCATATATAGTTATTTCAATAATGACTATTTCATGTTTTCAAATTCCAGCATACAACCTTTACTCTCAGAATCTTATAATGTTATGATTTAAGATAGGCATGTTTTCAATTTTAATTAGTTAAACTGCTTTACTTACCTTGTATACTCAGTACATTCCAAGTACTGACCGCATACTCTATGCTTTATCAATTCATGATATAGGCTCAGACGTTCAGATTTAGTCTCATCACTAGCCATATTCCAGAGTTCAGCCAGACAACGAGTTGGTTAGTCCTCATCCTTTGAGGACTTTCAGTTAGTTGAGTTGTTGTTAGTTTTTTTTCAGACTTCTAGTGAGCTAGTTGGGGATGTTGTCCCATCAACTCATCAGTATGTTAGAGGCTTTTCTATCATAGTTTTTATATCTAGCTTCGGATTCAATTTTTTGAGATTTTCGTTGTTTAAATGTTTTATTATTCAGACTTCTACTATTTTAGAATTAGTCTTCTTTTTTATTTATGTTGAGCTTTAGTGTTCATGTTCATTCCATGGGTGGACGTGAGGCCATTTATGGTTCTAGGTTTCATGTCTAGATTCGAGCTTATGTTCGAGTTGTGACACAAGAAGAAGAAATCATCTACTTCCTCCCCTTCAAAAGAGGGAATGTCCTCCAAGGATGATTTGCTACTTTGAAAAGTGTTAAGGTCTCATGTGGACAAACTCTCCCTTCCCAAGTCCTCGTATTTTTAGGCATCTCCAAAATCTTCTCCATCCAAGTCAACTGCCAAGAAAACAACCAAACCTCCTGCAAAACCGTCTTCCACACCATCTCCTAAACCTCTGTCCAAACCCTCTTCTAAGCCCACTCCTAGTTCTCCTTACTAAAAAATGTTCTCCAAACCTTGTCATCTAAGGACTCTTACTCGGAGGCTTCTAATGGAGATGTTTCTATGGGTATTGACACATCTGGGGTTCCTGAGTAACATCTTTCCCACCTTGTTCATTTTCATATGAGAGTTATTCTCATAGGAAGGATTGTGACAGGCTTTAGAGGACTTGAGGTGGAAACTATACGCACAAAGCTAGAAGTTCAAGGGTGGTCTGAATTGTTTCTCCAAGGAGATACTCAAAGAAAGCTTGGTAAACCTGAGGTTGGTAGAGTTTTATGCAAATGGGATGGCTAAATGATCTTTGTTCTCTACTTCTGTCAGAGGGATGACTCTCCACTTGGTTGCTAAAGATGTTGCAAGGATTTTTGGTGTTGCCAATGGTGGTTGGGATCACTATATGAAATTTGAATGGACTCCTTTAGACAACATACTAGATGATACACACAACCCTTAGAAATCATCTTCCTGGTTTTAAGATAGGAAATAAAACAACCTACAAGCACGACCAACTACCCTTCCACTCCAAGACTGACTCACCAAAAAAGAGGAACTCCACTGCACGGGTTCTACAATTAACAGAAGCATAACACACATACAACCAATCCATGCCAAGAATAATATCAAAGTCAGTCATGGTCAACTGTACAAGGTCTTCGGAGGTGACTTTATGCAATATAGTGATCGGTCATCTTCTTAACACCCACCTAGCTACAACCAAACCACCAATAGGAGTAGAAACTCAAAATGGTTCTGACAAAGTTTCAGGACTAACTCCAAAAGCTACTACCAATATAAGGTGTCACAAAATACTAGGTAGCCCCTAGATCTAACAAAGCGTAAGCATCAAGGTGAAACACTCGTAACATACCAGTAACCTCATTCGTTGAAGTCTCCTACTCCTAATGGTTCTCAAGGGCATAGAACCTGTTCTAGCACTGACTGTCGGCTGAATTAGTCAAGGCACCCTACTGAGAGGGATGTGCTGCTTGACCGACTGAACTAGCGGTTGGCATATGGGCTCCAGCGCCCCTAATCTGGCAAAAGGGTAATCCCTGAGTCTGTGTCCAAGTTTGCCACATCCAAAACAAGCATCTGAGCCCACTAGGCACCTCCAATCTTTAGCCTTGCTCCTCCAATCCCCTCGTGATCTAGATAGTGTACTAGCTGATGATGGCGCTGGAGCAAAAGACCTGTGATGAGGCTGCTGGCGTTGTCCACCCCCCGATCTTGGCTGAGAAATCCCATAATTGTCAGTCCTTGCCCTCTTGGCCTCTCTCTGCCTCTAATACACTGACTCAATCTATTGGGAATGAAACACTATGTAGGGAAAATCTATATGCTGATGCAGCATGGCGATCCTACAGTCCTTATGCAAGTAGTCCGCCACTCCATGCATAAATTGGCTCACCCGACCCCTCTAGTCTACGACTAACTCTAGCGCATACTTGGATAAGCGGGTGAACTCCAGAGCATACTCTTGAACCGACATATCACCCTGCTTTAGATTTACAAACTCGATCGGCTTCAGTTTCCTCATCTCGCGAGGGAAGAACCGAGCAAGAAAGGTTGCATGAAACTCTTCCCAACCTGTAGGGCCTGTCTCCACTTCCCTACCATATCTCCATTACTTAAACTAGATATGTGCAACCCTTTTAGCTGATAAGAGGTCAAATAAATGCACTCCCCATTTGCTAACCCCATCAACTGGGTGACCTTTAGAATCTCGTCAAAGAATTCATGCGGGTCCTCATCTACCTTGGACCCAAGGAACTCCAGCAGGTTCATCCTCATGAAATATCTAACTCGAGCCACTGCTTCATTTCCATTTTGAAAAACATGCACAACAACCTGTTAATTGACTTGAGAAGTCAAGGCCTGCGCAAGCATCTGGATAGCTGCCCGAAACTCAACATGGGCAACTGGCTCTAGTGCGTGGTTCTCCTGAACTTGTGGGGCTTGCTAGTGCCCATTTCCATTGCCATCCTCGTGGCCTTTACACTTCCCATTCCTTCTACCATTCATTCTTTTGGGAGCAATGGTTCTTCAATCGCGAATAGCATGATTTAGAAGGATAGGGAGACATTTCATCGCACGACATAGATCATGAAAGAAGGGAACATTTCCTAAACGTCTTGTAGCCTCTTCGTCATAAGTGTGGTGCGCTTCACACCTATGAAAAAGACTATACTTAACACGACTTTCAGACACCCTAGGACACTTCAAACCTATTGCTCTGATACCAAGTTTGTCATGACCCAAACGTAGACCCGGATCGTATCATGGGACAAGGAGCCCCAAGAGACTCTAAGTCGATCCATGGCATGAATATTCATTTAACTTCATATCATTAAGAGGAACACTTAACATGATGATATAGCGGAATCCTCAACATAGCATATCATGATAAGCGGAACGTACTAAAATACATAACAGTTTAGCACTACCATTTTTCTGAAAGTCTCTACTGTATCAGATGGGTTGATGGGACAACATCCCCAACTAACCCGACAAATACTGAAACAAAATGAACATCATAATCTGAACATATGACCCTCGGAAAATGAGGACTCACCAACAGGTTGGATGCTAAACTCTGCAATGGATTATTGACGGGGCTGAGCCTGAGAGTCAGGTCCTATATAATGAAACGATACAACATAGAGTATGCGGTCAGTACGTGGAATGTACCGATTATTTAAGGTAACTAAAACGGACATTTAAAATATATAAAAACTCGTAATTGATCATAACAGTGGGACAACATGCTCATATCATAAGTAGTATACGATAACATAAGGCTCAAGGTTTTCAAAACATTCGTGATTCAGTCGTAATCATATTAATAAGAGAGAAGATTAATTGAACATGACTTGAGCCAATGTCATAATCATAAGCATATATAAGTCATGAGGAATAGTGGGAGATTCTTATAACCGACATACCCCATATGAGCACACATGGAGCCCAACCTGTAAATCCCTAGTCAGGAGGGTGTTCATACCTTTCCTAGGGTAGAATCATGAAAGGTATGATATCACACATGAGAGGGCCCATTTGGGCAAGGGGACAGTCACAAAGGAGGTCCCATCATATCCTACTCGGTGTTAAATATTATCCCGAAAATGTATATAGTGTTCATAGTATAATATGCATGAAATTCATGGGCTAGTTAAAACATGATAATCATAAACGTGCTTGTAAATACAGGAACTATCCATGAGGGTAAGGCATGTAAGTCAGCGAAAACATAATTAGTAAAACCATGAGATTCATGCATAATTACAAATAATATATAGACTTTGTAGGACATTAATTCATAATGGGAATTTTAATAAATCCATATTACGAATCATAAATCATGATGGGATTATGAATATCAACAATTAAGTTACAGATTATAACCCGATTCATCATAGAACATGCATAATTAGGCTTAATTAGTAGAAATAAATAAAGTTATAATTAAAATATTTGTAGAATCTAATCATAATTCATAGAATATGATGTAGATCACGAAAGATAATAATCCATTGATAGATCATTATAATTCCACAAGATTTAAGTTAAAACACCATAAGAGTTTTGATCAAACATCATGAATTGCGAGAGATCAACCACAGTGCGCCATCTCCAAGGGTCTGATTCACCGTTCTGATCTAACATTTGAAGCCTATATGTGGATGGATTTTTGTATGTTCTTAGTTAATCCTTCACATAATACATCATAAGTCCCATTTGAGGTTGCAATTCTTGTCTCATATATATGAATCATACGCATATCAATGTTGGGGAAATCATTGCAAATCAATTAAAAAGAAAGGCCAAGCGTCAGGCAACATCATTACCATATCCTAGTCTTGTGTGTATGTTGTGCCTGCGGGCTTTATGCCCTCTATTCTGGTCATTGGATAAAAGTGTGCGGACTGAGGGTGCAATTACTATTGATATCAAAATTGATAAAGATGCCCCAGCCTTCAAACAGTCCAGAGGAATGGAAGACAAGATTCAACCACCACCTTCTATGCTCTCTAGCAAACCTCATGGCCAATCCCAAGAAGTTGTTGTCACCGCATCCACGCCAAATGATTTCTTAAAAATAGCATAAATGGACCAAGAGAATGAGAGCCAGATTGTATAGTTAGCCAACGCCATCGCTTCTATAATCCAACAAGCCATTAGGAAAGCCATGCAACCTGCTAGAGATAAGTTGAGGGGTCTATGTACTACAGTTGAGGTCTTAGAAAGTGATGAGATTGATTTGAGGAAAGATGTGGAATAATTCATGGGGCTCTACCTTCCAGCCACCCGAACCCTCCTGAACCAATTGCAGTGACATCCCAGCCCAGGGCACCCAAAAGCCCGCCGAATGACTGATGGGTGGGGTATGATAGTTCGTCGGAAATTGTGTCTAATAAAGAGATATGTCATAGCCGACCATCACCTGATCCAATGCTCACTGTGAAAGAATTATATCCATCTTGGAAACCCGTCAGGGTGGACACCACTTCATATCATGAGCTCCAAACCTTGCCGGATAATGGGTGGTTCCCTAACCGGGGAAACCACTAGAACTCCCACCTGATTCATTGATGGTGTCTGCATCAGAAACTTCATGGAATTTTGATGAAGCCACGTATTGCTGGGTCCTCATCCTAATCACTAATTATTTCAGGGAGTCCCTTTTGACTTATTGTCTTTTCTTTGTACATTGGAGGCAATGCATTGTTTGAAGTGGGGGAGGGGAGTGTATATCTTATTTTGGATGGATGTTGAGCCTTGATGCAACACAATGAAATTGAGTATCATCAGTACTATTAGACTGGGTTGGGTCTTTGCTTTTAATGGCTAAATGTGCATTGTGACTCAAATCTTGTTGTTCGCCTATGTAAATAGTAGATAGTAATCAAACTTTAAGGATTTTCTTCGTACCACGGTTCTTTCCCAAGGAGGATTTTTCTTTTTCTTTCCTTTAGTAATTGAACCGGGTTGGCACTTTTGGATGATAGATTGTGAGGAAAATCACTTAAGGGAAATGCCATGTCTTTCTTGAGTCTTCTGTGGGGTTGTTTTAAGAGGTACCGCCAAAAATATTAAGATGTGACATGAAAATGAGAAATGAGAAATGGGCCTTGGAAATGAGAAATATAGCACTCTTTTATCATACATTGTAGATTCCCTGTTTGGCTTATGAATTCACATTCTCTAATGTCTTAAATCAAAATCTTGTGATGATAATGACTTTTGTTGACTCTTTTTGTGTGATGCCTCATGTGGTAAGGATTTTTGCGAATCTCATGCATCTCTTCTAGGCTAGAACTTTCCCTAAGTGTAACTCAAGGCGAAATACTAGATGTAGCTGCACTTAGAACATTATTTTAGGCTTTCATTTGACTAGCCACTCTACCCAAAATGACCTCCAAAAATGTCTTCCTTTGCTAGCCAATGTTGAGCCCTTTTGAACTATTTATTCTTGGAAACCACATTACAAGCCAATGCCCCATTTTGTTCCCCTCTTTATTCTTGGAAACCACATTACTAGTCAATGCCCCTTTGTGATCCCCTCTTCTTGGCATCCATCCTCCCTAATTGCTAGTGGTAAGCGAATGAGAAAAATGGGGGCTGAAAGCCCAAAGACATAGGGAGAGATAAGGAAATCAGTGAGAAAGAGGCAAAGAGCCTGTGTTTGGGGGTTTTCAAGAAAAGGGGTTATATAAGAAGCCTAAATTTGAGGTAGCACCAATTTGTGAGAAAAAAGAATGAAATGATGAGCTGAGGAACCTTAAGGTACCAAAAGAGAAAATAAAAGTGAAATGGTGATACCTCTTTCTTAGGCAAGGATTGATGTGATATCCAAAGGAGTTTCAAGAAATGTCTTTGAGCAATAGAAGAGGAAAATGGTTGCAAAAGGAGGTATAAGGTGGAGTGATATAGAAGGTTAGATGAAAAAGTGAAAGTGTTCACATAAAGGCATTAGGGAGGATAGTGTCACTAGAGCCAAATAATTGTCCTACCATTACACCTAGCCTCCATCATGACCCGCAAGTCCTAATTGATTCTGAGTGTTGTTATTCTACCTTAGTAGCGAATTACACAAAGGGAAAGCCTATGGGTCGAGTTGTGTGCATGAAGATTTCTTTTGGGAGAGTGAGTGTGATTATATTTTTCTACAACCCCTTGTGTGTGCATTGATTCATGAAAAGGAGATTCTCTCTTTGGGGAGTGGCATCATTCCCTTTTGAGGACACAGTTGCATTGAGGTAAAAGTGTGATTGAGGCATGAGTAGTGCGAGCTCTAAAGAAAAACTTTGACTATGCAGTGATTATGAGTTGAGATGCTATGTATGTTTCGTTGGATAAGTTATGCCCTTGTCTTGCAAAATAAAAGAATTTCTAAATCGTGCCTTTGAATTGTGGTTGCCTCTTGAAACTTTTGCACATATTTTTTAGGTGAATTTTCTTCTCTTTTTATATGAGTAGTGAGAATTTTTGGGTTGTCATGGATTAAGTGGTCATTGATGCATAAACTCTTGTGGAGTGGCATGTTTCTCAACTGATAACAATTGTATTACTTGAGGAAAAGAAATGGTTCAAGTTTAGGGGTTTGATGAGTAGCTAATTTACCAACTCATTAGGCTCTTAAGCATGAGCTTTAGCTTAGTTTTCAAGTCATTTAGATGAATTTTATGCCATTTTACCTTTTTATGTGCAGGTATCTAAGTTGATGAGAAAGAGCAACAAGTGGATAAAAAGGATGAAATCGGGCGAAAATCGGCGCTCCACTGAAGAACGTCGACGAAATGCTAGTCATATGCAGGTAACCACTAGTTTAAGGAGAAAATGCAACTAGTGGCTGAGGATATCAACCATCTCGACAGGTGTTGGATCTTTCTGGACTAAGGAGTAAATTAATCGACGGATTGCAGATGAAAGGTGGAGAACCACCGACGGCATCACTGAATGATCCTCAAACATCATTGGATCACAAAAGAAAATGAATGGTGATTCGCGGAGTGCAACCGGCGAACCGCTGATTCTGTCACAAGTGTAAAAATGCCTGAATAGGGGACATTACGTCTAGCACCGAAACAAAAGGAGATTGGTTGCTATATTTTTGCATATAGTCTAGAAGAAAATACTCTATATGAAAACTTTCAGCTTTTTGAACATTCCTTTTGCTTTATGGAGAGAAGAACCCTATTGTAGGAGATTTTTGAATATTGCTTTCCTATTTTCATCTTCTTCCTTAGCAAGGTATAACCATTATTGCAGACATATTGTGAGTTTGATTTTTGTTGCTCTTAGTAATGAAATCATTGAGTGTATTAGTGAATATACTCTTTAGTTTCTTAATCATGTGTAGCTAAATCATCAAATAGAGGTGTGTGATGGTTGGTGCTTAATTAGATTGGGTATTTCTAGATTCATCTTAATATTTCTTAATTAGTGTAAATATGTTGAATTCTCTCCAATTTATAATTGATGATCCATAGTTGCAAATGTGGGTTTAGTGTTCTTACATAATTTCAGCTTGAAAAAGAAGAATTAAGTATTGGGAGAGAATTTTATGGTGGAAATGGATGTGATGGTGTGGTGTTGGGCTAGAAATAGCCAAAAAACATATTCATAATGCTAATTAGTAGATCATGGCTAAAAATAGTTCAGCTATTGACCCAAACTCTATTGGGCCGATTGAATTATGTCTTGAGGTTCGAAAGGACTATAGAAAAAGGCACCCATGCAGTTGAAAAACATAGGGCGCCATCTCGTCCAAAGTTATTTACACTTATTTGCAATGATTTGATGGTCTACCATATCCTTATTTGATTAACAACCCATCTACACCATATCTCTATTCTTCACTCATCATTGACTATCAATTTTGGTTATTTTGCTATCTTGGCTAGCTGATTTAGAATGCATAATATTGTTGACTTCATTCCCCCCCCCCAATAATTTACTATTTTATTTCGCTTGATTGGTGCGAGTTAATTTAGATTTCCTAAACAATGCTTGCACAAATAATTCACTAGTCTGGGATTCGACCCCGACATCCGTCTGGAATATTTTTTTTGAGCAACGACCATGTGTGCTCTCTCGTTAAGAGGGGTGTAGTTTGGAAGTTATCAATAACTAGTTGGATATACGATGGACGTTACAAAAGTGAAGCAGTCCATCCCATCCATAGGCCCTCTTCTTACTATAGCTGATTGTTAGGCTCGTGATGAGAGTTTCCAAGGTCGTATATTTGGGATGCTAGATCTATAGATAAGGCTAGGACATCCACCTATCACTGCAGAGGAGATGACAGCTTTAGAAGCATGGTACCCGCTCATGGAAAGTGTTGTGTTGATGTGTCGAGCGGGCCCAGCCTTTGTGGAGCCACTTGATGATTATAAGGCCACAGTCCTTACTGTTGGTGTTAATGACTTAGATATGAATCAGGAGGATGATTTTTCTACGAGCGCCATGCAGGTTGATGGCAAAGATGATGATGCTGACTAGGATGAGGAGTACAATCCTGAGGATGATGTTTTGTGACCCAGGAAGTTTTTTTTCTCTCCCTTTATTGTTGATTATGTGTGCACTAAGGATAGCGCACCTATTAAGTGTGGAGTGGAGGAAAGATAGATTCCTATTGTTCTTTCATTGCTATATTTGTAGTAGGTCATACCATTATTATGTCATTCCTTGTAGTAGTAGTTTTATGATTCGTAGGTCATGGGGTGTAATAGCTAGTATGGTGATGTTTACTTGGATGCCTAGGATATTTTGACTTGTTGTTTTCCTTGACTATATTATTTTTGGTTGCTTTATTTTGGAGTCAATTTTATTTATTTTGTGTGAGTCATTGTATCATAGAGTAATGATGTTTCCCTATGATAGATGGATGATAACCGTCTTAAGGGAAGATTCGTCACATTTTTTTAGGATTGAGTCGTAGGTGATCCACTTGTATGCTTGTTGATATTCTGCTTAGCTACAACGCTGGAATTAATAAAGTGGTCATATTGAAACTACGCTGGAATTAATAAAGTGGTCATATTGTCATATTGATTTCATGAGTGAGGATCCATAAGAGACACACATATCTCTTTAATTTGACTCAACATATCCTTAGGTCTCAATTATGAATTAACTTGTCATTCAATATGATTGTGCAAATGTGTAGCTGTAGAAATTGATATCTCTTTAATTTGACTCAAATATCCTTAGGTCTCAATGATGAATTAACTTTTCATTCAATATGATTGTGTGAATGTGTAGCTGTAGAAATTAATGAGATTCTTGTTTCCATAAGAGGTGAGTTGAATTGCTTTGTTGCATATGTTGTAGCATCTAGAACTTGCCTTAGTATATGTAGGATAACTAGTTGGTAGGGAGTTGAGAGCTGATCAAGGCATTTCTTTGTATAAGCCATGTTTTTTTCTTCCTACATTTGTTTTACCTTCCTGTACATTCTCCCTCGTTAACCCCCTTTGAGCCTAAAACTTTATTCTTTCTAAGCCATGAAAATAGCTTAATCCAATATTTTGTGGGACATCAGATTTTTGATCCAAAGTAGTCTAGGCACTTGGAAACTTGAAAGCTAAGATCGACCAAGGTATATTGCAAGGGAAAAAGAAAAAATTGTGGTAAGGAAATAAAAGTAGGAAGAAGGGGTGCACATAAAATTGTGTTTTCTGCTTGATGCTTGGGAAATTAAAAAGAAATCTTTAATTAAAAAATCCTTAATTTTTCTATGAGTAGGAAATTAGTAGTCAAGTAGTAAGAAATAAGGCATGAAAAGAAAAGACAAGGGTGAGTAGATGACAGGTGAACAAACAAGGAAAGAAGTGGTGGATAAGAAAAGTGAAATATGTCTTAAAAGTTTTTAGGGTGGAAGTCACTATTTAATGAAATATCAATCCTACCAGTTCCTTAGCCGACATTACAACTACGAAAAGTCTTTGTGATCTTAATCTGTTGAAGCAATTAGGTAGTCTTAAGGTACATGAAGGGAAATTCTATGGTATGTTACATATGTACATTACATCATTTCTAAGCGTGAGTGTTCCTTACATGTTCCATGTCTTTACATTGATGAATTTGAGAGAGGAACATCACTAAAAGTGAGGGGCACAAGACATCTAATTTGGTGTAGTACTTATTGTATGTGTCACATTTAATCCTGTTTGTCCTTTGGGTTGAAAAGATGAGTCATTTATAGAGGTTGTGGTGAACTTGATTGTGAAGCTTTCATATGTGCTTGATGAAATTGTGTTACTTATGATAAACCACTTTACGTATGCTCCATGCTAGTTGGTTGAGTATGAGTTGATAAAGGTGTCAAGTCTGAGAGTAAAACATGAGATCAAGTATGTTTTAAGGATTGTTCAAGGATGAACAATGGTTTAAATGTGGGGTGATGATATTAGTCATATGTCTATGCCTATTTTCCATGTTTTTACCCATATTTGACAAAGTATTGAGTCCATAATCCTCAATTTATACTTAAATTCATGTGTGCGTGTGTGTTTTATGATTTAACAAATGATTTGAGTTGATTTGAGCAGGAAAATAAGCAAAATGGGCTCAAGATGATCCAACGAATGAAGATTTGAGGAGCTGAAGGACTTGGTGCTATGGTTGGTGCACCGCACCAAGTCCCAAACTTGAGAAAACAAAAACTTCAAGTTGTTGCGATAGCTGGCACACCACGCCAGCCCTTGAACTTCATAGAATTGCACTTTACATACCTTGGCGAGATGAGTGGCGCCCTATGCCAGTGGTGTCCAGACATAAAGAAATTTGACGAACACCTTGGTGAAATAGAGGGGGCGGTGCGCCAGGGCCTCTTCGTAGCTAAAATTATTGGAAATTTGACTAACTTTTGGTGAGGTAAGTTGGGCAGCGCTCCAGGGTCATTCCATGGCAGATGTTGATTTTAAAGACAAGTTTTACAAGGTAGAAATGTTATTTGAAGGATCGTCTAAAAATACATGCTTTAGGTCGTTTGCTACAGATCTTGGATCATTTTTTACATTCTGTAGTTTGTTTGTGGAGGCAATCAACCCATTTTGAAGAAAGACAAAGTTATACACTAGTTTTTTCTCTTCTTTGCTTGTAATTTTCATATGATGATGACTAAGAATTCATTTTCTCGCTTGCCTATGAGTGGCTAAACTTATATTCTAAGGTTGTGTCCATGGTGGATGCTTAGATATTTGAAAGACTAATTTATTCTAGTTTTGATTCTTCAATAATGGTTGTTTGTATTTATTTGTGTTAATTTATTATTAATGAGATTGATTACCTTGTAAGTAATCTGTTGTCTTTTGATTGAACTTTGAAAAGGGTATCAAAAGCATTAAAAATAAATACAGAACGGGAATTCAAAGTCCCTTGAACCCATTGGTGATAGGATAAAAGTTTTTGTTGATGATATGGATATACCCTTCAACCCCGTTTAGTTTAAATTACAAGTAGGAATAATTATCATTTCCTTTTTCTCCTGCGACCATAGGGTATAGGCATTAGAATTCATGAAATAGTTCTGGGATGCTAGGGATAGTGGCAAGGAATGAGATAGTATCTTGAAACTAACAACCATAGGAAGAATCGTACTAGTGTAGTTACGTCTTTAAAACTCAGCTTGAAACCAAACAAGTGTCATTGCCCTAGACTCTCATTATCATCGAAATACCAATCAATCTCACAATCATTTTTAGTTAAATTTCTATTTAAAGTTTTGATAGTTTAATTTCTCAAACCAATATTCATTTTAACTGTTTTGTAGATTAGTGAAATTAAAGTGACAACCTTATAACGATTAAATTGACAAGTCTCTGTAGGTACGATATCTGGACTTAACAACACTATATTATTTGACGACAATCGATTGGGAAATATCAGTTAGACTTTTCATAATGATATATATAAATGTGGAATTATTATGTGTATTCAGTCTTGGTATCCTAAGTGTTTTATTCATTCTTGTTGAATTCCCTGATTGAGTGATTTCAATATGATGTGGTTATATGTGTAATGGGGAATAAAGTGTATATACTGTTCATAGGCTTTATAGTTACTGAGAGTGATTGAATCATTCAAAAAGGGTTAAGTTAATCAGGGTAGTTGAGACCTCCTAAAAGTCATAAAAATGGACTAATGATAATATATATACTATGAGAATATATGTGGATATTATCAATATCCTGAGATGAGTGGATCGTGCCCGAGCGGAGCATTCAGGAGAGCAAGATTGACTGAATGGATCATATCCGAGGGGAGTATCTAGATGAGCATATGAGTAGGAGCGGATACCACATCGGTACAGTAGATGGAATTCTAGAATTCCCAGCAGGTCATGACTAGAAAGATAGAAGTAAGACCCTCTGGCATGTGTGTACATTCATGTTCAGTGACCGAGTATTTATGGTGATGTGACAGAGACTTGTGCTCAGCATGTCATCATTTGTGTGTTATTGATGCATTGTAAGAATTGTGAGATTCAGACTGAGTATGTGCAGTTAACTGAAATGAACTTGTGGTCAGGTTCTTGTCATCTGACTTGTTGAGGCTGCAATGACTTGATGAATGAAATATTTTAAAGAGATTGAGTGATTGAATTATGTAATCTTTAGGAATGACACATTATACACCTTATGTTGTTAAGTGATATCTATTGTTTACCGATGACTGTGGCACACGTGAATGTTTATAATGATGGTGAAATATTGAGTGTGCAGCTAAGCCAAGCTACTACCAAGAAGCGCCAGTGCAGCGAGCCTTATTCCACTGCGGCGAGACCGTGGCAGCTGTCAAGTGACCGCTGCAGCGATGGCCTAATCTAGTGAGTAGGCTAGTTAGCACCTGAGTAGAATTAATTCATTTAGTGATTATGGTTATGTATGAATGATGTTCTAGGCTAATTGCACATTGTAGTCTATCTGCACTTGTGTTATTATGTAAGGTCGGCCGATGATGCCTATAAGTACTGTGTTTTGTACAGACACTACTCCTGCACTTCTTTTCTGAGTGCATAATCCAACTCCGAATGTTCATCTCAACCTTACCTTTAGAGCCACAGAAGATTAATGAAAGGTGAGAGACAAAAGATGTGTTGTTCTACTCCTCCTCTGAAAATGTCACTCATTCAGGAATTTGCAGTTTTATTTGTTTTTAGTTATAACAATATTATACATATTTATAGACGTCTAATGTGCAATGACAATAAGATTTTGGAAGTATTTTTCAGCGAGTTGTTGTCATTTTTAGTATGTTACTTAAGTTCCAATGTTTATATTTAATTGTGTTTCCTCTTTTATGTTGAATGTTGAAGGTTTCGGGTAAATAGTTGGGGAAGCTTGGTTCACCCACCAGGGGTTAGTGTGGGAGCATCATGGCCATTTGGGTTATGACACATGCCATGAGTTATCTTGGGGTCGCTTTTGGTTCTAAGCATCGCGTCACGTCCAGGATGTAGACTCGGGTCGTGACATAAGGTTAAATAGATAGACTGGGGAACTCTTTCCTATGGAGGAGGGTGAGTTTCTAGGAGTTAGGTCTTATTATTCCTTTAGGTTACAAGAGTTGTAATTTGTTGTTGAAGAGGCTCATTGAGTTAAGTGAAGTTGGAGAAAATTCTGTAGAGGTACAGGTCATGGTTTTTCACCTCTGGTGTCAGGTGTTTTTCATGTAAAAATTAATGTTCTTTACTTACTGCATTTAACTGCTTAATTGAAAAATGTTAGGAAAATAATTTCATTTATAGGCAAACAGTTAAGTTAAATATACAATATCGTGGTTGTGTAGAACATCAACCTATTAGGTCAAAAATGCCCCCATCATTAACCTTTCGGGCCAAAAATGCTCTTCTACATTAATCTTTCAGCTAAAATTTGTCGTTATTTCTAACTGTCCCCTTAAAATAAAATAATAAATACTTATTACATGGCCTGATGCCTAAATTTTAATTCTTCCCCAATAAATTTTTAAAAAAATCACCTATGGCCAATATTTTAAATAAAACCATGATTTATTGGAACCCAACACATAATTTGGGATCCCACTAAAACCCCTACCCTCTTGTCTGATTGCCCCATCTAAAAATAGTATTACTCTTTTCTACTATAAAACTTGCTATCAACCCAATTGTCTTGCTCATTTTCTTTTTTGTTCTCTTTTAATCTCTTTTTGTCATGACCCGAACATAGGTTCGGATGTAGACATGGAACCTAGAACCAAAAATCGCTTCAAGTGGATCCATGAAATGAACATAAGAACTGAAGCTCAACATAAATAAAGTGAAAGTATGAATTCTGAAATAGCGGAATTCTGAATAGTAAAACATTTAAACAACAGAAATCTCAAACCCAAAATCTGAAGCTGGAAATACAAACTATGTCTGAAAAGCCTCTAACATACTGACGAGTTGATGGGACAACACCCCTAACTAGATCACTAGAAGTATGAAACTGAAAATAACAATAGCTCAAAAATCTAACCATCCTCAAAGGATGAGGACTCACCAATAAGCTGGCTGGATTGAACTCTAAAAACTGGCTAGCAGTGAGACTGAATTTGAATGACTGAGCATGTATCATGAAATGATATTGCATAGAGTATGCAGTCAGTATGTGGAATGTACTGAGTTTGCAAGATAAATAAAAGTAGGCTAAGTAAGTAAACAGGGATCGTGGATAATTTAAAATCATAACATCATAAGATTCTGAGAGTTGAGGTTGTACGTTGATATCTGAAAGCATAAGTAAACATAAAATGAAGTAAATGCATATGACTTACCATATGTGAAATCATAAGTAAAAGCTCATGAATTGATCCTTGGATTATACCTGATGAAAACATGATATATATCTTATAGTATATGCCTTACTGAAATCATGAGGAACAATGGGAGATTCGTCTTAACCGACAACCACCATGTATGAGCTCATGATTATCCCACATCTTTCCTACGTGGAGGAGAGCTATTCTAAGCCTTGCCAGGGCAAAAGATTAAGTAAGGTGTGATATCAAGGTGGGCCCTTGGTCTGGGAAAATGCTCTCTTGAGAGGCCCCAAAGTATACCTTTGTTGGCGCGTAGTTCATGAGACTAGGGAACCTTGGAACCCCAAGCCTACTCGGTGCTCGACACTACTCCCACAAAATGTATAGTTCTCATATATTCATAGATCAAAACATAACTTGAATCTTATCATATGGGGAGTCTTGACTCCAACACATGAAATAACTAAGCTTATTAGCCTTGGCTAAATCATGAAATCTATCTTAACTTGAGTGGGCTTGCCCAAATCTTAACATCATGCTTGCATGAGATACACATCATAAATAAAATAATAAATATAATTGTAGGTAATTTGTAATCATTTTTACATGCTAGAAATCTCATCATACTTGGAAACATAAATCATAAACTCACTTTTCATGAAACTTTCCTAACTGGGCATCATGTTCTTAAAATTTGAAATTGTAATTATAATCAAAATAGGTACAAAACTTTCTCGTGAATCTTAAAACATCATTTAAAACATGAAGGGAATCGACCCATGAATTAATCATAGAGAATTTCATAGAATTGGGTTATGACCCATAGAATCATACACTTGAATTCATGAACTTGATATGGAATTCAGGCATAAGAGTAAAGGAAAACTTTTATTCATAACCCTACATAACTGGATAAATTGAAATACAATTTGTCTTTGAAAGCCCAAGAGATTTGGAGAAGGATTAAGAAATTCTCGCTTGATCTTCAAAGAGAATTTTCTAAACTTTCATGCATGGGAGATGAATAAATTATAATTGGTAAAACACTCCTTTAAGGTCTTAAAACGATGTATTTTAGGACTTAAAATCTTAGAAATTATCAAAATGCCCTTAATGATGCGATAGAAAATCTCATACTGCCAGAAATGACGACCCGCTAGGAAAATGACGAGATGTTTTATGAAGCGTTAGGCAAATGATGAATCATTTACTTAATAAAGTACACTAGAATTTCCCGTTGTTACTTTGTTATACCCCGGGAACCCAAGGATAACACCCGGGAGCCAAAACTGTGAAAAACTGAAATTTTGCACCAGGTCATAGGATGAATCATGAGGAGTGACCATGAGTTGTGAGGTGACTTGTGGTCCAGCAGGGTTGGCAGGGTTTGCTGAGAATACCAGGGGCATGACCATGAGTAGTGGTCAGGCCTCATGACTCGTGAGGTCTCCCGTGGCCTAGACTGGTTGTTGGCATGGAGGCATTGGGCAGTAGAAGCCACGGATGGTGACCACGAGTCATGGTCACCGACCACGAGTCGTGGTGTCTTCCATGACGTCCCCTAGAGGTTTTGAGCGGTGAACCAGACGACTCCTAGCAACGAGTCGTCCAGTCTCTCGTAGGGACTAGCAGTCAGCCAAATTCTACGATTTTAGTAAGGGCTTTTCCATAATTCCTAAGTCCTAGGGGCCTATACTACATCGTTTAAGGCTCTTTCTAGTGGGTTTAAAGAGGGGAAAACCTATTCTAAGTCATTCATTCCATGCATGCAAGCTTGAGAGGTTGAAGAGGTGATTCAAGGCTAGTATTCAAGGTTTCCATCCAACTTCCTCTTGGGCAATCAAAGATTTGGTGGATCAATCCCTTCCAGGTATGTAGGGTTTTAAATGGG
>JACEIK010015428.1:0-19134 GCA_018107945.1 Datura stramonium | reverse complement strand
CAAAATCATCAATTCGAAAGGGGAAATATTATCAAAATTCAATTTTGATTATTGTTCTTGAATTCTCTCGTCGAGGAGAATTTTTTGGTGCTCATAGTTCGGGAATTCTGCTCCATTGACCAGAGTTGA
This sequence comes from Datura stramonium, assembly GCA_018107945.1. Lineage (NCBI taxonomy): Eukaryota > Viridiplantae > Streptophyta > Magnoliopsida > Solanales > Solanaceae > Datura > Datura stramonium. The sequence continues at coordinate 19,005 of JACEIK010015428.1, read as the reverse complement.
CTTTTTCAATCAAACCTTTGACTGCGAATTTGACTTTCGTTCAAAATTAAGAAAGCAGCTACTGAAGTATTTTTGACCATTCTAAACCATTTTTGTGTAGTTTGAGGTGATCCGTAGACCCAAGAACATAATTCTGAATTATTAAAAAGTGTGCTTCAGCTGTGAATTCAAAGTAAGTGAGACTTTAAGCTTTGAGTGCTTGATTTTCAAATTTATTTTTAAAATGTGGTTTGTCTGCCTGGTGCATATGTTGGGACGAGTGTGTGCTTGGAAAAATCGGTGGTCTTCGAGGCCAACCATGTATATCTTATATTTAAGAACACCAAAACTCTCTTTATTATAATTAATTCATAGAGTGATACGGTTGTGAGCCATGAGGTTGGGGCATTGGGTATGTTCCTATATATCACTAGGCATTGTGTATGCTTTTTGACAATATTGGGCGTTGTGTATGCCTCTTAACAATACTGAGCATTTTGTATGCTTTTGTGGAATCGTGGCATGGAGTAATTTGTGTAGATGTCATTCATGACAAGCCCTCGTGTAAATTGTGCTGAAATATATAGTATTCTTGATAGTTAATAGTGTGAATCTTATTGAAGATTATATTATGATATAATTCCTGTGCTTGTGGTAAGTTGTGTATATATATTTTTAACACTTGTTCCTGGGATATTTAAAGTGGCAGGTTAGGGATCTTACTAAGTTATATTTATATATAGCTCACTCCTTCTTGCATGTCTATGCAGATACCATTGTTGAGTGTGAGACTAGTGGCTAACGAGTCCGTTTGCCTAGATTCTGCTGCTGAGGTGAGCCTTCACATTGATTTGTGGAGGCTGTCATTTCAGCTCTATCTATTTTATAGCTTATATTTTCTTTCTTGAGGTTTGCATTCCCAATAGTTAGACTCACGTAACTCTATTAGATGCTCCATGATCTTTCGTTAGATTTGGGCTAGACACTTAGAATTTGAGTTATTGGTTGAATTTCATAGATTGATTTTGGATTCCCCTAAATCACTATTTTCTATCTAATGATTAGTAATATGTTTAGACTTGCACGTATTTTCTCTCAGTGCTTATATAAAAGAGCAAGTAAAATGGATAAATTGGTTTGCCCGGGAGGTGATTTTAGCGGGTGCTAGTCACGTCTATCGGATAATTTGGTGCGTGACATACTATTCTATCCCCATTAAAAGAATCCATAAACAGTTAGACCAGATTACAACTATTAAAATAATTTTTTAAAGGAGACTCTTAATCAGGCGACAAAAGTATTTCTATCTAAATAAAGGATAGCTATGAAATGAAGCCACCAGAGACATACTCCCAGGCGGTTCTACCAAGGACTCCTGAAAAGAAAACAGAGAAAAATATTCCCAATAAATAGCAGTTTGAGCTAATAGTTATACAGGTACTGCCGATCATGGACCTCGATAAAAAATATGAAGGTTTTGGACTACCAGAGTTGCTAAAATGCTGCTACACAAATTGAAATTATTTGGAGATAGAAGATCCCCTTAAAACCCGAAGGTATTATGGTTTATTTTAATAGATACCGATTTAGTACAAATTGACAAAAATTAAAATGTCTGGATAATTCCAACAATATTCAGAACTCAAAATTCACAATTAAAATAATTTTAAGTCCGTTAGAATGGTTTGTAGATCATCTACATACACCCATTCCACTATCAAGAACCCATAGACCCTATAACACGCCAAAAGTTTCTAAGATCATACCCCAGAGTTAGATGGAGTTCAGCAGAAAACTAGCAGAGAAATCTCTAAGAACGACTCATCCAATGAGTCGTGGGATGCTCTAACGCTCTGTTAGGCGAGCCATTGGAAGAGCTTCAAGAATAATGCTATGTATGTTTGACACCACCGGAGAATGGAACGAGTCGTTGTGGGAAACAATGACCCATTGGATAGAGCCGTGGTGAGCTGGCAGACCAGGCTCCCTAAAGACGACGAGCCAAGTGACGACCCGTTGGTTGTTGTGACGGGTTGTCCTGAAGAGTAATTAGTTGGAGTTTAGGGTTTCTAGTTTAATGACGATATACAGAGACCACGAGCCGTTAGGTGGAGTAACGACCCATCGAGTCGGTCCCTGGAAGGAAATCGAAGGTTGGACAATTGGTGACAACAGAAGGTGATGATGAGTCACTGGATGAGGTAAAGACTCGTCCTGTTGGTAGTTGGTTTAGGAAGCAGAAGCTGAGAAATTATTTCTCCAGTGGTAACGGATGGTCACCACGAGCTGTGGTAAGGACCAACGACTTGTGGTGAGGGTTGTGGTCACTAACGGGCAGATTTTTAAGATTTATCCCAGGGGTATTTTGGTAAAGTCCTATGCTCCCAGTTTCTAAATGACATCATTTTTGGAATTTCAACGATTGAATTAAAGGGGTTTTCACTAGGCTATGCCCCCATTTTTCCAAAAACCATCTGTGAAGTTTTCTTCCTCTTTATCTCTCAAGCTCAAGGGTCATCTAGGGTTCCTTTCAAGAGATGCAATATTCAATAGCTATTTGGGAGTCCTTTCTAATGAGGTATGTGGGTTTTCAACAAGGATTTCCTTCCATCCTTATGCCCCAAACTTCTATACTACAAACCCAAATCCTTTGATTCTAGAAAAGCATGTTCAGGGGTTTCAATTTATGCATGAATTCTCATATGTTTTTTATAAATTCTAAGAACCATCATGGTTAATAGTAGTGTATGATTATGAAATTACTTGAACCTCCTTGAAATATGTGTATGATACGTGAATAACATGAATGTGGGATTTTCACCATGAGTTAGTCTAGAATTTCAAATGAGATCTCATCAATTGTTCACATGCTCTTATCATGAACTTTTATCCATGTATGAAGTATATGTAGATCATATGGGTCCCTGAAAATCTAGAACATATGTTGTATTATATGTGTTGGGACACGATTAGAACTTATGGTCTTTGACCAATGTGAAGTATGTACATGTATTCACTATGATTCGATAAAAATGTTTTGGGTATGAATTGAAAGCCTTCAGGAATCTAGAATATATGCTATATAATGTGAATTCGAGATTGAAATGTTGTGGAAATATTTAAAGTATGATAAGATCTTATCAATGCTTTATGAAAGTAGAATGTATGATTTAAACAATGATTCGGGACTATGATGATAAAGCATGAGAATGATCCTTAAGATTTTTGGGCTTGTTGTTAGTAGAAAGTAGCCTTAATCAACTCTAAATGAATTCAATATGATATTCAGTATGATTAAATAGTTGATTTCTCATGTCTCTAATTAGCTGAAGTGACTTAGACTAGACGAATGACGTCAGACCAGTAACCTCCATGTTCTCATTTATCGGGACTCTCCATAGTCGAGAATGATTCCCCTCAGCCAGTCAGAATGTTCCTCTTAGCTCAGTCAGGGATTCTCATTAGTAGAGAATATCTCCCTTATCTTAGTTAGGGATTCTCATTAGTAGAGAATGCCTCTCTTAGCTCAGTCAGGGATTCTTATTAGCAGAAAATGTCTCCCTTGGCTTAGTCAGGGATTCAGATTAGCAGAGAATGTCTCCTTTAGCTCAATCAGGGACACTCCCATAGCAGAGAACATCTCCTCTAGCTTAGTCCATGATATTTGTTCAGTCCAACTATGTATAGACTTAAATTTTAGTGTAAATCAGATTTAGAAGAATTCAGTCTCAATTATTAGCAGATGGTTAGTAAAGTGTATGATAGCAGTTACAACTTCAGCTCTCAGTATATGTACAGCACATGACTCCTATGCATCAGTTTGTTTATACCTTAGTAAATTTTTTCAATAAAAGCTTATGTCAATATATACGTACATCTTAGATAGGGTCATTGTATTTTAGTTTAATGATATGTTTAGTGATGCATTCAGTTTACTTCCCTCTTGTATACTTGCACGTTTNACTTGCACGTTTAGTTTACTTACGTTTCCCGCATACTTAGTACATTCCAAGTAGTTACCGCATACTTTATGTGCTATATCATTTCATGATATAGATTCAGGTTTCCAGACTCAGCCGTGCGGTTAGATATGCTCCATTCCCATCTCAGTTGCTTGTGGTGAGTCCTCATCTCTCAAGGATGCTATCTATGTTTTCTATATTCAGTTATGCTTCAATTTTTAGACTTTAGGAGTTAGCTGGGCGCTTGTCCCAACGACTCATCAGTGTAGTAGAGTCTTTCAGACTTGAGCAAATAGATTCATTTTATGTATCAGAGTTTTATTAGATTATATTTTGTGTATCAGTTAGGTTAGGCTTAATTATGCCTCTGTTAGTTGTTTTCTTGTCAATGTTATGCTATGATCATGCCATGGGTCAACTTGGAGCCTCTCGGGGTTCCTTATCCCGTGTCTTGATCTAGGCCAATGTTCTGGTCGTGAAAAAATTTGTATTAGAGCAAAAGGTTTAGAGTGTCCTAGGGTGTATGAAAGCCGCATTAAGTAGAGTCTTTTTCATGGGTGTGAAGCACACCACACTTATGACGAAGAGGCTACGAGACTTTTTAGGAATGTTCCCTTTTCTTTATGATTCTTATTGAATTATTAGGGTCAAGGGTGGATTAGGACTCGTATAAATTCTTGGAGGAGATCCAAAAGATCACCCAAATCATGGGGGTGATGGGAACTGAGAGCACAGACTTAGACTCCTACTAGCTGAAAGGAGTCGCTCATATATGGTTTTGTCAGTAAAGACATAGTCGGGGAGTTGGAGCAGCCCCGTAATTTTATGACTACATTCCCGGATAGGTTTTTCCCTAGGGAGTTGAGGGAGGTAAAGGTGGCAGAGTTCATCATCTTGAGTCAAAATGACATGATTGTCCAGGAGTATGCATTGGAGTTTACCCGATTGTCCAAGTATGCACCGGAGATGTTAGCCGACTAGAGGGCTCGTGTGAGTAAGTTCGTGAATAGAGTGTTAGACTCCTTGATCCAAGAATGCAGGACGTCCATGTTGCTCAAGAGCATAGAATTTCCATGTTTGGTGATATTCTCTCAACAAATTGAAGCGGACAGGTGAAGGAAAAAGAGAGAGAGGCCAAGAGGACTAGGACAGTAGATTCAAAGATTTCCCCTCAAAGGCCAAGTGGTGGACACTGCTCATGCCCCCAGAAGAGATCATCAGCCCTAGCACCTTCAATAGCCAGTGTTCCGTACAAACCCAGGGTAAGGGAGATTACCTATCTAGCTTGTAAGAGTTGTGGGAAGCACCGTTTGGGAGAATGCATGGCCGACTCAGATGCTTGTTTCTAGTGCGGAAAGTTGGGCTATAAGCACCCAGATAGCGCAACAGCTAAGCAAGGTAAGATTAGAGCCTTAGCCACTTCAATAGCTCATGTGAACCACCCATTTCATTAGGGGGCATCATCTAGCGCAGGTGGCGGACAGTGTCAAAACCGCTCCTATGCCTTGGAAGCACATCAGGATAAGGGAAAGTCAGCAGAAGTGGTCACAGGTATGTTATGAATTTCTCGTGCCATTCTTTGCATGTTTCTAGCCGCAGAACCCCAATATTGGATAAGAAGATTTTGTGATGTTTGTTGAGAAGGGGTTGTCAACGTATAGTGTGTAGTAGCTATAAGTATGAGGATTACAGTGAATGTTAGAGGTGAAGGAGAAGCTAGGAGTTAATGATTTATCCTCGACCTTAAGAAAGATTTAGGAGCCTTAGAATAATGGCTTTAAGCTAAGGGGGAGATAGTAAGTATGTGAGATAAGCCGGATCTTGAGTATGCTAGTAAGGGAGTTCCAACCCTAACAGTTGCGGTATGTTTATCCCTTCTGATTCAGATAACTTCTCTTGTCTTTCAGTTGATGCTATGCTCTACCCATTCTTATGTGCAGACTCACCAGAATTTCTAGGTAGCCACTTTAGACAGCGATGCCGGTCTTACTCTACGAATCCTTAAGGATTATCTTCATGTTATCAACTAGCTATGCGTGCTAACTTATGTCTCCCAGTATGTTTAGCTCGAACTCAGTTTTTAGAAGTTGCTTTACTAGCTCAGAAGATCAGGTTACCTCATGTATGTGATCAGTTTTAGATGTCATGAATGATTCTTTCTCATGAGTCCCTTACTTTTAGTTAGACTAGATATCATGAATTCTAGATCAATATCAGAATGAGATTTGACAATGATGGTTCAGTCCTTACCATCCCAGTGCCAGTTGGAGGGAAAGAATCCTTTTCAGTGTTCTATCTAGTTCCATGTCAGTTTCATGTCTTTCAGTCCCTCTTATGCCTTAGCATGCATATATGATTTAGATGTTCAGTTCAGATATGTAAGATCAGTCCGGAGTCAGATACTCCATCATTTTTAGTTGTAAATGCTCAACATTTGGGATATCAGTTATCCCCCAGTCTTTTAGTGTGTTTATCCAATATTTGAGGAAAAATGTTTTCAAGGGGGAGATATTGTAACACCCCAAAAGTTTCTAAGATCAGACCCCAGAGTTAGATGGAGTTCAGCAGAAAACCAATAGAGAAATCTCTCAGAACGACTCGTCCAATGAGTCGTGGGGTGCTCTAACGAAGAATGAGAATGATCCTTCAGACTTTTGGGCTTGTTGTTAATAGAAAGTAGCCTTAATCAACTCTAAATGAATTCAGTATGATTAAATAGTTGATTGTTCACGTCTCTGATTAGCTGAAGTGACTTAGACTAGAAGAATGACGTTAGACTAGTAACCTCCATGTTCTCATTTATTGGGACTCTCCATAGCCAAGAATGATTCCACTCATTCAGTCAGAATGTTCCCCATAGCTCAGTCAGGGATTCTCATTAGCAGAGAATGTCTCCCTTACCTCAGTTAGGGATTCTCATTAGTAGAGAATGCCTCCCTTAGCTCAGTCAGGAATTCTCATTAGCAGAGAATGTCTCCCTTAGCTCAGTCAGGGATTCTCATTAGCAAAGAATGTCTCCTTTAGCTCAGTCATGGATTTTCAATAGCAGAGAAAGTTCCCATAGTCAGTCAGGGAAACTCCATAGCAGAGAACATCTCCTTTAGCTTAGTCCGTGATATTAGATTAGTCCAACTCTGTATAGATTCAGATTTAAGTGTAAATCAGTTTAGAAGAATTCAGTCTCAATTATCAATAGACGATTAGTATAGTGTATGCTTGCAATTGCAGCTTCAGTTCTCAGTATATGTACATCACATGACTCCTATGCATCAGTTTGTTTATACTTCCGTTAATGTTTTCAAATAAAAGCTTCATGTCAATATGTACGTACATCTCAAACAAGGTCATTATATTTCAGTTCAGTGATATGTTAAGTTATGCATTCAGTTTACTTCCCTCTTGTATACTTGCATGTTTAGTTTACTTATGTTTCCCGCATACATAGTATACTTCAAGTACTGACTGCATACTTTATGTGTTATATCGTTTCATGATACAAATTCAGGTTTCCAGATTCAACCACGTGGTTAGATACGCTCCATGCCCATTTCAGCTGCTTGTGGTGAGTCCTCATTTCTCGAGGACACTATCTATGTTTTTTATTTTCATTTATTCTTCAGTTTTCAGACTTTAGGAGTTAGCTGGGGGCTTGTATCAACAACTCATTAGTGTAGTAGAGGCTTTCAAACTTGTGTAAACAGATTCAGTTTATGTTTTTGAGTTTTATTATATTATGTTTTGTGTATCAGTTAGCTTTCGCTTAATTATGACTCTATTAGTTGTTGTCTTGTCAATGTTATTCTATGATCATGCCATGGGTCGACTTGGATCCTCTCGGGTTTCCTTGTGCAGTATCTCGATCTGAGCCTATGTTCGGGTCGTGAAAGACCCCAAACATATAACTGGTATGATTATAAGGCAACCTGGTATAACTTTATGTATCTAAGGCCCAACACTCATTCTTGGTTTGTCAAGTATTTAGAAGATATGAAAAGCACGATCATCCCCAGATGGTTTTACTAATGGTGGAACCAATTCGGAGGAAATAAACAGGTACTGTCAAAACATTTTCAAACACTATTTGAAAAATTCCAGGTAGAGCAGAATATTTCTACCCTACCAAAAAATATTAAATTGTGTAAGTTTTTTATTGCAAAAAGAATTTGATACATTATCAACTGGTCCTTTCTTATTCATGAATCTAAAGGGATTAAATATCTGAGTAAGATCATCAAAATCAAAGGCTGGGCACCAACACCCTAGGATGATAAAGAAACTTCAAGTTCTTCTTTACGACAAGAATCCCAAGTGTCCAAGGAAGAATTAAAAAGAAGGCTCCAGCAGGCCTTGTCAAACATGGAAAAAGATACCCAACAAAAGCAGATAATGAAATTATTTGATACTGCATCCTCCCATACAAGTGAACCAAGCAATGGAGACATGCTGGATCCACAAGGGATAGCTCAATCTTATCTTCTCAACTAAAGAAGACAAACCTACTACCCTTTCAGAAAAATGAAAAGTTACTACAATCAAAAGCAGTGGACTCCATAGGAATTCACCCAGAAAATAATACAACAAAAAGACAAGCCACATAAGGACAAAATGGAATCTCTTCAAACTCCAATGCAGATGAAAAAGAATCTTCATCAAATTCTAATGCCACATCAGGACAAATATTCAATTTCAAGGAAACCAAGTTTCAAGAAGATGAAGACGACTTTTCAATTGACCCATGTAAAATTAAATCTGCCATGTGTGGACACATGTAAATAGATAGCAGTTAGACATTAATTGACTCATCATATTGAGGTCTATTTAAGACCTTCACCTTGTATTAGTAGGGGCATTCTAAAAAAAACTCTACCTAATTTGACACTTCCCAAATCCTTCTCTCTCTCTCTATGTTCTCTATATCTCCTTCTTATCAATAAACAACTCTTTGTAAGTATTTTGCTTAACTTCTGCTTTATTATTTACTTATAGTATTTATCTTTCATATTACTCCTACCTTGTAATATTTTCAAGTTGTTACTTCCAAATTGTTTCTACGATCCGTTAAATGGTATTAGAGTCATGTTGGCCGGGAGGAGTATGAGTTTGAGTAGCTAAATCTTTATACTATCCTAGAGCCAGTCGAAAATATGTTACTCTTGCGTAATATTTCTGTGTTAAGTTTTTTGATACTCTTATGCTATTTTCTTAGTTTTATTCCTTAAATTGGGTAACATTTTAATCGCGGTTTAGACATTGGCAAGCCTGTATTTTCCGTTGGATTAGATCTTAAATTTAGGTACTAGAGCTGGATCTAGATGGCATTTCCGTCACTAGACCTAAAGGAATAAGATAAAAGAAAATAGAGAAAATAACCAGTAAATACTACACAAAGAAATAATTATTAAGGTGTAACATCAAAAGTAGATATTGACCCCAGGATAATACTGCCATTTCCCTAAATACTTCGTATTATATTAAAAAATTTATGCTTACACATCCATTTACAGAACAAAAAAAATACTAAAATAGAAGAAAATTGGTATGTTTGAAATACCAGAGTAATTATAAAAAGAAAAGAACAGAAATATTATGTCACACCCCACCTTGAAAGGCATGACTAGCACCTGGTGCCCTACTTGGATCTAAAATGACTGAGCTGACTGAGCCTAAGAACTTTGAGTATAGAGCTGACACTAACTCTTAAATCAAGGAAACAACGGGCTATATCTTGGCTGTAAACACAACCTCCGGCCGACAAAGCCTTATAGCCACCTGTGAAAGAAACCAGCTAACCAGAACAAGCAGTAACAGGGAATCCTATGCGTGCCGACAATACCACCATGATGTCTAGTTATGACTATAAAGTAAATCCACAACTACACCAAACTATGGCCGACAAGGCCACTAACCTATCAGCTGAACAAGGCCCCACACGGCCAACACATAAACTGAAGCAGATATAGGCCCCACACGGCCAATAACAGTTAACCACAGGGAAATAGATACAATCTCCAGGCCTCTAGGAAGAATACGATGGTCGAGATAGGGCCCTGACCTACCCATAAACTGTACAGTCAAAAGGGTTAAACCTTCTATTTAAAGGCTCCGGAAGAAAGGAGCTAACTGTTCTGACGATGCGGGATGAAAACTATGAGGGACCTGCTCCTCGTCTATCTGTACCTGCAAGAAAGTAATGCAGTGTTCCAGAAAGGGCGTCAGTACAACATGTACTGAATATGTAAGGCGATAACTTTAGATAACTGAGTAGTAAAGATAAAGCTTGAAATGACTGAAAGAGAGGGGACAAAAGTCATACCTAAATAGCTGGGTTTCTATTATCTAATCTACCAACAACTAAAGCAAAAAAGAACCTTACCTGGCTCCCATAAGCCGGAAGGTACAACCAGCACAGAACAACCCACCTGGGCCCCCATAAGCCCTGGTGAGTACACATCAATTTATATTCCCCTATAGAGGTCATAACGGGTCATACTGGTAGCTATAGCCGTCCTGCCAGTCCCCTGGGTCTGCAGCTGAGCCCGCTCGACTCTTGATTGTAGCTGTGTTTAAGTCCACTGGACTCTTAATAACTGCACCTCGGGCACCAGGCTCGTTGGGGGTGTGGTGCCGATACGACGTGTGTATAATAGTCATCCATGGAGTGGACATATGAGGATGTAGGACCCTATCTTCGTCCCTCGCGGACGGCGTGCCACTGTTTCTGGAGCGACGTCATCTCGCCCCTAGCAGGCGTCGACACAGCTAGTAACCTTGGGGTTGGTCATGGAGGGCTATATAGGCAATTCAAATCCCAACATAGTGTAGAATACTAGTCTTAGCTAATAACAATGACTATTCATGATTACGTACTTCTGATTCTCTTACTGGGAGTTAGACTAAGTTACAATGTTATAGGAACTAACTTGCCGAAGGAAATTTCCTTAACATACCTTGATTGTCGGTTTCTAATTAACTAATAAGTTCCAATTCGTATTTAACAGCTCTTCCCAACTGAAATCGTGTTACTAGAACGATAGGACCAGTTTTAACACTAAATTTAGCAAAAAGGAAAACTTTATATATAAATATTAACTTATTTCAACTTTACGGAACACGGTCGAAAACTCATTATTTCTTGAAAGTCTAGAAGGGAGAAATGCTTACTTTAAGCTTATGATCATATTGACACTAGTTTGGAGCAATTTCAACAAAATTTGGCTCGACGGGAAGATGATTCACCGGGCGAATTTCACGAAACTAACTCCGTAAAAATGCTCCCTACAGCCTTATACTTCGATACCCGAAGTTAATTTGGATTTTGATGGCATTTCATAGTGTAAACGGGGATGATTTACTTGGTTCCTTCGTACCTTTTCTCTTCTGGTCAATTAATATATGAAAATAACTTAAAATCAAACAATGAGACTTATATACTTGAGGCGGTGGATAAGGCAATGTGGCACAGACCCCAATGCGCCAATTTACGGGCATGCCACGTTGGGTAACTGGAGGGGGCTGCTCCGTGCCACATTGCCCCTCTAGGCAACCTGGTTCGGCCTCCTCCCATGAAATCCCCACTTTGCACTCATTCGGCCTTTCCCCGGGTCCTTTCCTCGTACGTATGGCACTCCAAAACTCTTAACTAACGTACGAATAGGTTGACTAAATGTTATCAACTTACGGGATGTAACATCCTCCCCCCCTTAAGAACATTTGTCCTCAAATATTAACTTCTACATGCAAGAACCTTAACCTTGCAATTACTTATGTTGGAAAAATTTCAGCAGTCTCCCCTGTAATATGGACTACCCAAAATTCCTGAAACGCAGAAAAGTTCAGCACAGGCACTTCATACAATACTATAAAAACTTTTTCATAATAAGATCGAAGTCAATTGAGTTGTACACAACACAAAAATAATAAAGCCATAACTGAAATACTAAAGGTACCTTAACTGCACGGTCTGAGCTAAGCCTAGAACAAATGGGGATATATGGATTTCATGTCATCCTCATCTTCCCAAGTCATTTCCTCTCTGTTCTTGTTCCTCCACAATACTTTAACAGAGGCAACATCTTTAGTCCTTAACCTGAGAACCTGCCTATCTAGTATAGCTACTAGAATCTCATCATAGGCTAATTCCTCAGTAACTTGGACGTCCTCAACTGGCACGACTCGAGGCGGATCCCCTATGCACTTTCATAGAATCTACACATGGAAAACCGGATGAACGAATTCTAACTCTGAAGGCAAATCTAGCTCATATGCCACTTGACCTATTTCCCTAAGTATTCAATACAACCCAATAAATCTCGGGCCAAGCTTACCCTTTTTGCCAAACCTCATCACGCCTTTCATCGGCAATACTTTCGAAAATACCCAGTCACCTACACTGAACTCCAAGTATCTACGCCGCATATCAGTGTAAGATTTCTGGCGGCTCTGAGCTGTCAGCAGATGTTCTCTGATAAACTTTACTTTCTCTTCTGATTGATGAATTATATCTGGCCCAATTAACCGTGATTCTCCCACTTTGAACCAACCAACTGGGGACCTACATTTTCACCCGTATAAAGCCTCATAAGGCGCCATTTGAATCGATGAATGGTAACTGTTAGTGTAGGCAAACTCAATGAGCGGTAAATGTTCATCCCAACTACCTCAAAAATCCAGCACACATTCTCATAACATATCCTCGAGCATTTGAATCATACGTTCGGGCTGCCCATCTGTCTAAGGGTGGAATACTGTACTTAGATTAACCTGGGTTCCCAAACCTCTCTGGAAAGATTGCCAGAATGTAGCTGTGAATTGTGCTCCCTTATCAGAAATGATAGATACTTGGGACACCATGTAATCTGACTATTTCTTTGATATACAATTCGGTGTAGTCTTCGGCTGAGAAAGTAGCCCTGACTGGCAGAAATTGGGCTGACTTTGTCAACCTATCAACGATGACCCTGATAGAATCAAATTTATGCCCGGTACGAGGTAACCTTGTCATAATGTCCATATTAATCGCCTCCCATATCCACATAGGCACTGTTATTACTTGTGTTAGTCAATCGGGTTTCTGATGTTCGGCTTTCACCTGTTGGCAATTAGGATATTGAGCTACAAATTCTACTATCTCCTTTTTCATTCCCGGCCACCAGTAAATCTCTTTTATATCATGATACATCTTTGTTGAGCCCGGATGAAGAGAGTAACGGGAATAATGCACCTCGCCCATAATTTGTTGGCGAAGTCCTGCTGCATCTGGAACACAGAGGTGAACCCTATATATCAAAAATATGTCTTCAGTTACCTGGAAATCTATAACTTCCCCTCGATGAACCTTATCTCTGAGATGAACCAGGTTAGGGTCTTCGTACTGCCATTCTTTCACTTCTACAACTAATGACGATACTGTCGTATTTTGAATGACTGCTCCAATGTCTCCTAAATCTACTACATGGACGGCCAAACTCGCTAACTAACGTAATTCTCGGGCCATTTCCCGTTATCCTGGATTCAGGTGTGCTAACTCCCCATAGACTTACGGTTGAGGGCATCTACTACAACATTGGTTTTCCCTGGGTGATACAAAATATTCACATCATAGTCTTTCAAAAGCTCTAACTAGTGACGTTGCTGTAGGTTCAATTCTTTCTGTGTGAAGATATACTGGAGGCTCTTATGATCAGTAAAAATATCTACACACACGCCATACAAATAGTGCCTCCATATTTTCAAAGCGTGAATCACCGGGGCTAATTCCATGTCATGGGTGGGGTAGTTCTTTTCATGCTTCTTCAGCTTTCTGGAAGCATAAGCAATACTTTACCATGCTGCATCAGAACACATCCCAACCCGAGTCCTGAAGCATCACAGTACACTGCATAACCCTCTGATCCTTCTGGCAGTGCTAATACCGATGCCGAGGTCAGTCTTTTTTTCAATTCCTAAAAACTCTATTCACATGCTTCAGTCTAGTGAAATTTGACTACTTTCTGAGTTAACTTGGTCAAAGGTGCTGCTAAGGTAGAAAATCCTTCCATGAACCTCCTGTAATACCCGGCTAACCCCAGGAAACTACGTACCTCAGTTGGGGTGGTAGGTCTAGGCAACGTCTTTACTTCTTCAATTTTCTGTAAGTCCACCTGAATGCTGACATCTAACACAATGTGGCCCAAAAAGGCTACTGAATTCAGCTAGAATTCACATTTAGAGAACTTCGCATACAACTGGTAATTCCTGAGAGTATGGAGTACTGTTCGTAGGTGATCCCAGTGATTTGCCTCTGAGCGGGAATATACCATAATATCATCAATAAATACTATCACAAACAGGTCCAGATATGGCCTGAAGATGTTGTTCATCAAGTCCATGAACACTTCCGGAGCATTCGTCAGTCCAAAAGACATGACTAGGAACTCAAAATGGCCATACCTGGTCCTGAAAGCGGTTTTTGAAATATCCTTCTCACGAACCCGGACCTGATGGTACCCTGACCTTGAGTCAATTTTGGAGAAATATTTCGCCCCCTGTAACTGATCAAACAAATCGTCTATTCTGGAAAGTGGGTACTTATTGTTGATAGTGACTTTATTCAGCTACCAATAATCTACACACATACGGAGAGAGCCATCCTTCTTTCTTATAAATAGGACTGGTGCTCCCCACGGGGAAGTACTTGGCCTGATGAAGCCCTTATATAGAAAATCTTTCAACTGCTCCTTCAACTCTCTGAGCTCAGCAGAATCCATTCGGTACGGAGGAATAGATATGGGATGAGTACTTGGTAATAAATCAATTGCAAAATCGATTTCCTATTCTGGGGAATGCTAGGTAGTTCATCTAGAAATACATCTGAAAATTCATTGACTACTGGAATGGACTGAAGAGTCGGAGATTCTGCTTGAACATCCTGAACTCTGAAAATATTATAAATTCATCCCTTTGCTATCAATTTTCTCGCCCGAAGATAGGAAATAAACCTACCTTTCGGTGTAGCTGCACTACCTTTACACTCTTGCACTGCCTTCCCGGAGAAGTGGAATCGGAAAATCTTGGTCCAGCATTCTGCATTGGCAAAACATGGAGCTAGCCAATCCATACCCATAATTGCATCAAAATTAACCATCTTTAATTCTACCAAATTTGCTAAAGTCTGACGACCAACGACCTCTACTGTACACCCACGGTAAACCCTTTTTTCTATAATGGAATCATTGACGGGACTAGGCACTGAAAAAGGTAGCCGAAGAAATTCTGACGTAATACCAAACTTCCGAGCCACTAACGGGGTAACATAAGATAGAGTGGAACCTGGGTCTATCAAAGCATATACAGAATGATAGAAAATGTCCAGTATACCTGTCACAACGTCCGATGATGACTCTAACTCTTGTCGCCCCGATACAGCATATGTACGATCTGGATCGATACCTGAACTGGAGGCCCCTGACCTACCTCGGCCTCTGCCAGCTAGAGCTGAGGGCCTGTGCCCCGTTGGAGATGCTGGGGTGCGTGACCCCACTTAAAATCTATCCTGCCGGTCTCAATCACTCTGACCTCGAGCCGGACAGTCCCTCATCCTATGACCTTCTTTTCCACATGAAAAAAAGGATGTAGAACCATACCTGCATGCCCCAGAATGATGGAGACTACAAATAGGGAAAAGTGGTACAATAAATTGTCTCTTCTCCGATCCCCTCTGTTTTTTTGATTCTACTGACCGTGAACTCTAGCCGGGCCATGGCCGTCCACGAAGACAAAACCTGCTCCCCTAGTGTTGTTGTAGAGGTGGGGGTATGGATGGCCTATTTGATAATTGTGGTTTGGGTCCACCTTGGGACTCGGTCTGTATATCTCTAGGTTTACACCTGTGGCGCTGCTCCTGACGTGCCCTCTCTATCCCTCGCTGCCGCTGCCGGATCCCCTCAATATTCTGGGCAAATGCCTGTACACGAGCAAATCCATGTCCTCTCGCAAGGTAGCTGTGATACAGGTCTCTACAAATTCTGGATTCAGCCCCATGATAAATCTGTGCACCCTGGCTGCCATGGTATCTACAAAGACCGGTGCATATTGGGCCAAGGAATCAAACCTCATATCATATTCTCGAACATTCATCGAACCCTGCTCCAAATGAAAAAACTAATATACCCTGGCCCGGTGGACCTATCGTGGTAGATAATGTTCTAAGAAGGCCTCGGAGAAACTGGGCCAAGTCGGAGGGGAAACATCTCTTCCTTGGGACCTTTCCCACCTCTCGTACCATAGTACCGTAATGTCCCACAACTGAAATACTGCTAACTCCACTAATTCTGCAGGGGTGGCATGCATTACCCTAAAAATTTGCTGTAACTGGTCTGGAAAATCCGGTGGGTCCTCGTCTCGATCTGCCCCTGTGAATTGTAGGGGACTCAGTGCAAGGAACTCTCGGACCCTCGAGCTACCAGGCCCTCCTGAAGATTCTGCAACTACCGGTACTACGGGCTGGCGTTGTGCGGCCAACATCTGAGCTAACATAACAATAGCACCCCTAACCTCCTGATCCAATGGTACTGGTATAGAAACTACTGGAGGCGGTGCCGTCACATTTGCCGCTCCGAGCGGCTCCTGACATGGTGAAGAGTGCTAGAGAGACCGAGATAAAGCCTCCCTGTCACCCTCAGACCGGGTTAACTCTGGCTGAGGCACCCTGCCAGTGCCCTCTCCTGCTGCTACATCCAATCTCCTGCTAGTCGTAGGGTGTCGCGGGTCTGCCATTTCTCTGTAGATAAAAGAAATATGGTAATCTTAGGTATTCAATCCTATACCGTTCAGCTCTATAGCACGACTAGATAAGAAGAAAGAGTAACCATCCTATCATGCATCGCAGCCTCCTGCCTATAGTATGTGGTGCACAACACATCCATAGACAAGACTCTACTTAGCACGGCTAGCAGACTCCCTGGGATACGACCTACTCTGATACCAAGTTTGTCACGCCCCACCATGGAAGGCATGACTAGCACCTGGTGCCCTACTAGGATCTAAGCTGACTGAGCTGACTGAGCCTAAGCACTTCTAGTGCAGGGCAGACATTAACTCTTAAATCAAGGAAACAAGGGGCTATATCTCGGCTATAAACACAACCTCCGGTCGACAAGGACTTATAGCCATTTGTGAAAGAAAATAGCTAACCAGAACAAACGGTAATAGGGAATCCTATGTGGGCCGAAAAAACCACCATGATGTCTAGTTATGACTGTAAAGTAAATCTAAAGCTACACCAAACTATGGCCAACAAGGCCGCTAACCTATCAGCAAAACAAGGCCCCACACGACCAACACATAAACTAAAGCACATATAGGCCCCACACGGCCAATAACAGCTAACCACAGGGAATAGATACAATCTCCAAGACTCTAGGAAGAATACGATGATGGGGAGAGGGCCCCGACCTACCCATAAATTGTACAGTCAAAAGGGTTAAACCTTCTATTTACAGGCTCCGGAAGAAAGGAGCTAACTGTTCTGATGATGCGGGCTGAAAGCTACGAGTTACCTCATCCTCGTCTATCTTTACCTATAGGCAAGTAATGCAGCACCCTAGAAAGGGCGTCAGATCAACATGTACTGAATATGTAAGGCGATAACTGTAGATAACTGAGTAGTAAAGATAAAGCTTTAAATGACTGAAAGAGAGGGGACAGAAGTCATACCTAAATAGCTAGGTTTCTATTATCTAGTCTACCAACAACTAAAGAAAACAAGAACCTTACCTGGCTCGCATAAGCCAGAAGGTACAACCAGCACAGAACAACCCACCTGGGCCCCCATAAGCCATGGTGGGTAAACGTCAATCTATATACCCCTATCAAGGTCATAACGGGTCATACTGGTAGCTATAGCCGTCCCGCCAGTCCCCTTGGTCTGCAACTGAGCCCGCTCGGCTCCTAACTGTAGCTGTGTCTGAGTCCAATGGACTCCTGATATCTGCACCCGGGGCACCAGGCTCATCAGGGGTGTGGTGCCGATACGACGTCTGTATAATAGTCCATCCATGAAATGGACTCTATGAGGATCTAAGACCCTATCTTTGTCCCTCGCGGATGGCATGTTTCTCTTTCTGGAGCGACGTCATCTCGCCCCTGGAGGGCGTCGACACAACTAGTAAACCTGGGGTTGGTCATGGAGGGCTATAGAGGCAATTCAAATCCCAACATAGCGTAGAATACTAGTCTTAGCTAATAACAATGACTATTCATGAATACATACTTCTGATTCTCTTATCGGGATTTAGACTGAGTTACAATGTTATATGAACAAACTTGCCGAAGGAAACTGCCTTAATATACCTCGATTGCTGGTTTCAGATTAACTGATAAGTTCCAATTCATATTCAATAGCTCTTCCCAACTGAAATCGTGTTACTGGAAAGATAGGACACGTTTTAACACTAAATTTAGCAAAAAGGAAAACTTTATATATAAATATTAACTATTTTCAACTTTACGGAACAAGGTCGAAAACTTGTTATTTCTTGAATGTCTAGAAGGGAGAAATGCTTACTTTAAGCCTGTGATCGTATTGACACTAGTTTGGAACAATTTCAACAACTTTGGCTCGGCAGGACAACGATTCGCCGGGAGAATTTCACGAAACTAACTCCGTAGCAATGCTCCCTGCAGCCTTATACTTCGATACCCGAAGTTAATTCGGATTTGACCGATGTTTTGTAGCGTAAATGGGGAAGATTTACTCGGTTCCTTCATACCTTTTCTCTACTGGTCGAGTAATATATGAAAATAACTTAAAATCAAACAATGAGACTTATATATACTTGAGGCGGTGGATAAGGCAACGTGGAACGGGCCTCAACGCGCCAATTTACGGGCGTTCCACGTTGGGTAAGGCGGAGGGGGATGCTCCGTGCCACATTGCCCCTCTGAGCAACTTGGTTCGGCCTCCTCCCGTGAAATCCTGACTTTGCACTCGTTCGTCCTTTCCCCGGACCCTTTTCTCGTACGTATGGCACTTCAAAACTCATAACTAACATACGAATAGGTCGACTAAATGTTAGAAACTTATGGG
>JACEIK010015427.1:0-12481 GCA_018107945.1 Datura stramonium | reverse complement strand
TTACATTAACTAATATTCTTGAAAAATCACCATTTGTTCTGTTTGTCTTCTTATATAAAATTGCGTATACTAAACAATTGAAGAAAAATTACTGACATATTACAGTCCCTGTGGGTTCGATACCTGACTTGAAATAAAGCCACTTTATTACTTGTACAACCACGTGCACTTGCGTGTAGTTGGGAGTGAACACTCTATTATGATGATGTCGTCTATGACGAGTCCTCCCATTATTCCTTATGATTTATGCATGATCATGTTTACGATACTTGGCTTAAGATATTATTTACAAGGTTTCTCTTATGATTACGATTATGACTAGTTTATGAACAGCTTTGCAAACCTTGAGCCCTTATGTTTACGTTATGATTACCACTTCATGTTTTGAATTATCCTATTCTTATGAACTCTTATGTATTTTATTAGTATGTTTTTACTTACCTTGCACACTCAGTACATTTCAAGTACTGACAACACACTCTATGTTGTATCATTTCATGATACAAGTCTGATCGATCAGTCTTAGCCCCGCTCTTAGTCTTGCTCTTACCTCAATCCAGTCTAGCCCCGTTGTCGGTGAGCCCTCATTCCTTGAGGATGTTAAATTTAGCTTATGGTTTTTGTTATTTTAGTTCCCTTTTTGGGAGCTAGTTGGGGTGTTGTCCCATTAGCTCATCAGACAGTAATAGAGGCTTATCAGACATTATATAGACTATCAGCTTTGTTGAGTATTGACTTGGTATTATATTGTTATGTTAATAAAACTTCTTCTTATTCATGTTACAATTATCATATTCCGCTTGATGTATGTTTTTTAGTTATGTTAATGTCATGGGTCGACTTGGAGTCATTCATGTTTCTAGGTCCCGTGTCTCGATCCGAGCCTACGTTCAGGTCATGAAAAACTTAGTATGAGAGTATTAGGTTTTAAAGTGTCCTAGGGTGTTTGAAATTCACGTTAAGTAGAGTCTCTTCCATGGGTGTGAAGCGCGCCACACTCATATGGGAGAGGCTAAAAGATGTTTTAGGAAAATTTCCATTCTTTCATGATTTATGTGATGTGAGGAACTATATCTCTATCCTTCTAAATCATGTTATACTCATTTGTAGAATCATGCCTCCACACCGAGTAAATGGTAGAAGGAATGGAAATGGAAATGGCCATAATGATGGCAATAGAGATGGGCATCAACAAGCCCCAGCAGCACCAGTAAGTCCCTTTCCCAAGAAGGTGACTCATGCTGAATTTAGAGCAGTATTTTTGATGTTGGTGCAAGCTATGACCGCTCAGTTCAATCAGAAGGCAGTGGCTCATGTTCCCCAGAATGGGAATGCAGTGGAGGCTAGAGTTTGGGACATTCTCAGGATGAACCCAACTGAGTTTCTTGGGTCGAAAGTGGATTAGGACTCATATGAGTTCCTTGAGGAGATTCAGCAGATCACCCAGATTACAGGGGTGATGGGGGAGGAGGGCGCAGATTTAGCCTCCTATCATCTAAATGGGATAGCTTACATTTGGTACCGCCAGTGGAAGGAAGGTAGAGTAGTGGGAGCAGTCCCCATGAGTTGGGATAAGTTTACGACTGCTTTTTTAAATAGATTCTTCCCTAGGGAGTTGAGGGAGGCAAAGGCGACGGAGTTCATCAACTTGAGAAAGAATAATATGATTGCCCAATAGTACACCCTAGAGTTTACCCAACTATACAAGTATGCGCTGGAGATGGTTGCGGACCAGAGGGCTCATATGAGCAGGTTTGCGAATGGAGTGACAGACTCGCTGGTCAAAGAGTATAGGACCGCTATGTTGAACAGTGATCTAGACTTCTCCCAATTGGTCATATACGCACAACAGATAGAGGCGGATCAAATAAAGGAGAGGGAGAGAGAGACCAAGAGGGACAGGACAGGTAGTGTTAGGTTCTCCTAGCAGAGGTCCGATGGCAAACATCATCCCTAGTTTCACTAGAGGTCATCGGCCCCAGCGCCGTCGTCAGTTAGTGTTCCATCCAGACCTCAGGGTGATCAGAAGAGTAGGGCATCAGGTTCTATGGGATAGAGGGACACGCTGGTAAAGCGCACCTTCCCAATCTGCAGAAAATATGGTAAGAACCATATAAAAGAGTTTCTAATTGGATTAGATATTTGCTTTGTGTGTGGGAAACCTAGGCACATGCACAGGAGTGTCCTTTAGCTAGGCAGGGAAACAACAGAGGTCGTGCCCAAACCACCAGTTCAGCAGTAGCTCCAACAACATGTTTTTTCCAGCAGGGTGCTTCTACTAGTGCAGCCAGCGGTTAGTGCCAGAACAAATTCTAGGAGCAGGAGACTTCACCTAATATGGTTATGTGTATGTTACGAGTATTTCATCTTGATACGTATGCATTGTTAGAACCAAGGGCTACCTTATCTTTTATGACGCCTTCTGTTGCTATTGATTTTGCTTTCAGTCCCAAAATTCTATCAGAACCCTTCTCAATCTCTACCCTAATCGTGAGTCAATTATATCTTGGCGGGTATACAAAAATTTCCCTATCGAAATCCTTCAAAAGATCACCTCAACTGACCTAGTAAAGTTAGACATGAATGACTTTGATGTTATATTCGTTATGTATTGGCTACATGTATGTTACGCATCAGTCAATTGTAGAACTCGTACGATAGAGTTTCAATTTATGGTGAGCCAGTCCTAGAGTGGAAGGGTAGTTCATTTGTGCCTGTAGGTTGCTTTGTTTCCTACCTTAAGGCCTGAAAGATGATTTCCAAGGGTTGTGTGTACCATCTAATTTGGGTTAAGGATGCTACATCCGAGACCCCAACTCTTCCGTCAGTTCCTATAGTGTGTGAGCATCCGGATGTGTTCCTAGATGATATAGAAGGAGTCACCTCTCGAGTGGGAGATCAACTTTGGTAACGACCTTCTCCCTAATACGCAACCTATATCCATTCCTCCTTACATAATGGCTCCAGCTGAGCTAAAGGATATGAAAAACTAATTAAAGGATCTCCTGGATAAGGGTTTCATCAGGCCCAGTAAGTCCCCGTGGGGTGCACCAGTTCTCGTTGTTCGGAAGAAGAATGGTTTTCTTAGAATGTGTATTGATTACCAACAGTTGAGCAAGGTCACAATCAAGAACAAGTATCCCCTCCCCAGAATTGATGACTTGTTTAACCAACATTAGGGTGCTATGTGCTTCTCAAAGATAGACCTCAGATCCAGATATCATCAGCTCAGGGTTAGAGAGAGTGACATCTTGAAAATACCTTTCAGGACTCGGTATGGTCACTATGAATTTGTAGTGATTTCTTTTGGACTAATGTATTCTCCTGCAGCTTTTATGGATTTGATGAACAGGGTTTTCAAGCCGTATTTAGATATGTTCATGATTATCTTCATAGAAGATATTCTTATATACTCTTAGAGCAAGGAGGACCATGCCACTCATTTGAGGATTGTGCTACAGACTCTCAAGGATCGCCAGCTGGTTGCTAAATTCAGTAAGTGTGAGTTTTGGTTAGACCCAGTAGAATTTTTGGGTCATATGGTGTCAAGAGAGGGTGTGCAGGTAGATTCTCAAAAGATAAAGGCGGTAAAGAATTGGCCTAGACCAGTTAGCCCTTTGGTATCAAGAGCTTCTTCGGTTTAGCTTGCTATTACAAGAGGTTTTTTGAATCCATTGCAACATCATTGACTAAATTGACCCAAAAAAGGTCAAATTTTAGTGGTTGAATGCCTGTGAGAAGAGTTTTCAGGAGTTAAAGACTCGACTCACTTAAGCCCCAGTATTGATTTTACCCGAGGGCACAGATGGATTCATTATGTATGTGATGCCTCTAGGGTTGGTCTTGGTTGTGTGTAAATAAAACATGGTAAGGTCATTGCATATGCCTCTAGATAGCTTAAGACTCATGAGAAGTATTACCCGATGCATGACCTAGAGTGTGCAGTGGTGGTGTTCACATTGAATATTTGGAGGCACTACTTGTATGGGGTGCATGTGGATGTATTCACAGATCACCAGAGCCTTCAGTATGTGTTCACTCAAAAGGACCTGAATTTGTGACAAAGAAGGTGGCTAGAGCTTCTTAAGGACTATGACATGACTATCATTTATCATCCGAGCAAGGAAAATATAGTGGCAGATGCTATTAGTAGGCTGTCCACGGAGAGTGTGTCTCACGTTGAGGAGGGAAGGAAGGAGTTGGTGAAGGATGTGCATCGGCTTGCTCATTAAAGGGTGTGCCTTATTGACTCATCAGATGGTGGTGTCATTGTTCAAAATGGGTCAGAATTTTCATTAGTGACCGAGGTCAAGGCCAGGCAAGAAGAGGATCTTATCTTGATAAAACTGAAGGAAGCGGTTCAAATCAAAAGGTGGATGTCTTCTCCCAAGGTGGGAGATGGTGTACTTTGTTATCAAGGTCGTTTATGTGTTTCGGGTGTTGATGACTTGAGAGAGTAAATATTTGGTGTGGCTCATGGCTCTCGATATTCTATCAATCCAGGTGCCACCAAGATGTACCGTGACTACGGGAAGTCTATTGGTGGAATGGCATGAAGAAAGACATAGCAGAGTTTGTGGCTAAGTGTCCGAATTGTCAATAAGTGAAAATTGAGCATCAAAGACCTGGAGGTATGCTACAAGACATTAGTATCCCTACTTGGAAGTGGGAGGAAATCAATATGGACTTCATCACAGGGTTTCCTCGTACACATCGACAATATGACTCTATTTGGGTAGTTGTAGGTTGACTAAAGAAGCCCATTTTCTACCGGTCAAAACTACCGATTCAGTTGAGAACTATGCTAGATTGTACATTTGGGAGTTAGTGCGGTTGCACAGACTTTCTTTGTCCATCATTTTAGATAGAGTTACTCAGTTACCTCATAGTTTTGAAATCATTTCAGAAGGGACTTGGTACTCAGGTGAAGCTTAGCACAACTTTTCACCCGCAGACAAATGGTCAGGCAAGGCAGACCATTCAGACTCTTGAGGATATATTGAGAGAGTGTCTGATTGACTTCAAGGTAGTTGGGATGATCATTTACCGCTCCAGTATTTAGATGGCTCCGTTTGAGTCTCTTTATGGGAAAAAATGTAGGTCCTCTATCGGATGGTTCGAGATAGGTGAGGCTATGTTGATAGGGCCAGATTTAGTTCACGAGGCCATGGAGAAAGTTCAGCTTATTAGGGAAAGGCTGAAAACAACTCAGAGTCGTTAGAAATTTTATGCAGATGTTAGATGGAGAGAGATTGAGTTTGAGGTTGATGCTTGGGTATTTCTGAAGATGTGTCCCATGAAAGGAGTGATGAGGTTCGGGAAGAAACGGAAGATTAGTCCCCGATATGTTGGTCCTTATAGAATTCTGAGGCGAGTCGAAAAGGTGACATATGAATTGGAATTACTAGTGGAGTTAGCTTTGGTACATCCAGTTTTCCATGTATCTCTATTGAAGAAATGCAGTGGTGACCCGACCTTTATTGTTCTGGTGGAGAGCATAGGTGTGAAAGATAGCCTTAGGTATGAGGAGGTTCCAGTTGAGATCCTTGATCGTCAGGTTCAGAAGTTGAGGAACGAAGAAGTAGATCCAGTGAAGGTTTTGTGGAGGAATTAGCTTGTTGAGGGAGCTGCGTGGGAAGTTGAAGCAAATATGATGGCTAAATACCCGCATCTTTTCCTTTCCGATTAAGTTCCAGCATGAGGTATCAGTTTCCTCCTTAGTGCTCTATTCATTTTCATGTCCAATTCATGTCTCATATTTTAGCATGTATCTATGAATCCTAAATTTAGTTCAGTCATGTATCTCAGTCCGGAGTCAGTCACTCTGTTAGTTTTCAGCTTTAGATAATCAGCATTTGAAATTCAGTTATTTCCCCAGCCTTTCAGTATGTTTAACCCACATTCGAGGATGAATTTTCCCAAGGGGAGATATTGTAATACCCCAAAAGTCCCTAAGACTAGAATCAGGAGTTGGAAATGTGATCATCAGAAAAGTGGAAAAAAATACCTCAGAATGACTTGTTGTATGAGTCGTGGGAAGTACCAACAGATCGTGGGTTCCAGTCGTGGAAAACTTCTTGGTCGACCCGGTCCAGAACCAACGAACCATGGAATGGCTCATGGGTCCCTGTAACGGGTCATTGGTTGGAGTCATCGTTTGGTTCTATATTGGTAGGGTGGATGGTATGCGTTGTGGAATGACTCGTTGTAAGGAACAACGAGTTGTGATTAGTACTCGTGGGAAGGCACAATGAAAGTTGGTGCAGTGACAACGGATGGTGTAATGACCCATTGTCACGTGGTACAACCCGTTACTGGTGTCCATGGTGGAAATTCCAGAAGCTATACTTGTGGATTCAATGGTGATGACAAGAGGACACAACAGGTCATTGAGTTGAGTAATGACCTGTCTTGACGAGTCGTCGTTCAGAGGCCTGAGAATTGAGAAACTTGGAAGGAATTAACGAGTGATATAACAAGTCATTTGATCGAAGGAGGACTCATTGGTTGAGTCGTGGCATCTGGCAGTGTGATTTTTACTGTGAAATCCGTAAGGATATTTTCATATTTCCTAAGCTCCTAAGTCCTAAACTACGTCATTTTAAGCCCTGGAAGGAGTATTTTAAGGGGGTTTAACCTATTCTAATTCATTCAACCCCCCCCCCCCTGCCTCGCACATGCATGCAAGTCTAGAAGTCTCCTCTCTCAAGATCATGAAAGATTCTTCATCAATCTCAATCTCATCTTCTGAAATTCTCTTTGGGTCTCAAGTTAAAGCAAGAATTTAGTGAACCTTGGTATGTGGGCTTATCAATGAGGGGATTCTTTCACCCTCTACTCTTTAAGAAAATTCATGATAACCCCTTCCTCCAATTCCCATGTTCGAAATTCTATATAATTTATTTGGGTTATGAAATTCCTCCATTATTCTGTCACGACCCAAACGTACACCCGGATCGTAGACACGGGACAAAAAGTACTGAGAGACCCCATGTCGACCCATGGAATGAGCATACATCTAATCCAATCACATGAGCAGAAGACTTAACATATAAGAACGTAATCATAACATAGTCAAGGGAAATATCAGTACAAGACTTATATAATACGGCTGAATACGACTTGTTGTCTGATAAGCCTCTAAACATGAAGGAAGGATTGATGGGACAACTCCCCAACTAATCCAACATCTAGAAACTGAAAGAACAATATAGATTATGAACATACAACCCTCGAAACATGAGGACTCACCAAGAGCGCTGAGAGGGAATCTGAAACTATCTACGGGTGAGGATGGGCCTGAGAACTGGGACCTGTATCATGAAACAATACAATATAGAAAGTATGCAGTCAGTACATGGAATGTACTGAGTATGCAAGGTAAGTAAAACGGATATTTAAAACATATATGAAATTCATAAATGATCATAAGAGTAGGACGTCATGCTCGTATCGTAAATCATAATAACATATCATATGATAACATATCATATGACTCAAGGTTTTCAAAACATTTGTAACATAACAAAATCATAATCATAATAGAAGAGATTTACTTAATATGACTTGGTATAAATACATAATCATAATGAAATAAATCATGAGTGAACAAAAGGGTAAGATTCTCTAACCGACATATCCTATATGAGCACACATGAAACCCGACTTGCAACCCTAAATGGGAGGGTGTTTGAACCTTACCAAGGGTTGAACCATGAAAGATATCACCATGAAAAGGGCCATTTGGGACAGGACCAACATGAAAAGGGTCCCAACATACTCTACGGTGACACGTAGTTCATGAGATTTGGGGCTTAACCAGAGCCCCAAACCTACTCGGAAAGTCTTTAGATACTACTCCCAAAAATATATAGTGCTTCATAATAATACATACATGAATTCATGGGCTAGTTAAATCATAATAATCGATAACATATTCTTGAACATATGCGTTCTAGCCATGACATGAGGCCCGTGAGTCGGCCAAAAACATAATTCATGAATAATAAGATTCATACATACTTGAAGATCATGTATAGTTTGGAATTTCTTAAAAAATCATAATGGGTAACATAATAAATTCATAATTTAAAACATAATTCAGGCTGGGCTTGTAAAGAACATCAATGGGAAAATAGATCATAAATCGATTCATCATGGGGCATGCATAATTAAGCTTAATTTCTTATAAATCAAATCAACAATATTATAATCAATTTAAATTTCAAAAGATGATCAAAATCCATAGATTATGATAATATTTCAAAATCACAAAACCTATAATTAAATCATTAGATTTTATATAAATCAAATACAAAACCTCATGAGTTCTGATAAAATTGGGTAAAATCACAGAGTAGGGCATGGGTGGAAGAAATCACCCATTTGTAACCTTACATACCCTACCTGGGATTATCTGGTTCTTAACTTCCCTTGCTAGCCCAAGATGGAATTTAGAGGAATTGAGAAAGAACACCTTGAATCACCTTCTAATCTCCTCTCTGTACTCTTGCATGCATGAATGAGGCTTAACATGCACTTAACCCCCTTAAAAGATCCCATTCATACCTTAAAACGGCGTAGTTTAGGCCTTAGGAGTTTAGAAAATATGAAAACACCCTTACTAAAAATGCAGAAATTTCTGGTTGCTAGGAATTACGAAAACACCCTTATTAAAACCACAGAAATTTCTGGTTGCTACTCCTCACGAGGGACCTCACGAGTCATTGTTAAGGGGCACGACTCGTGTCCGGGATCCGTTATGCTCACTGCCCAACATACTCAAGGGAGCCCACGAATGGTGGTGGCTGACCACGACTCGTGGTCACCATCCGTGATCCTCACTGCCCAAAACCTTGACCAACCATACACTCCAACCAAGGGGTGACCTCAAGAGTCATGAAGTCAGACCACGACTCGTGGTCACTATCCGTGGCCTTCATTGCCATTCCCAACCTTGCCAAACCTCCAATGCAGACCACGGGGGACCTCACGAGTCGTGAGGTTTGACAACGACTCGTGGTCATGCCCGTGGCCTTCACAACCTGAGCCTGCCAACCTTGCTGACCAGGAGTCACCTCACAACTCGTGGTCACTCCTCACGACCTACCTCACGAGTCGTCCTGAGATCTGGTGCGAATTTCCAGCTTTTCTCCGTTTTGACTCTCAGGTCTGATCCTTGGGTTCCCGGAGTATAACAATATCTCCGCCTTGGGAACATTCATCCTCGAATGTTAGAAACATGCAGAAAACTTAGAAACAAGCAATCATCATATATAATTACTAATTATTTAACCTGAAAATTAGCGGAATGACTACCTCCGAAAAGGACTACATAGCTGAACTAAATTCAGACATCACGTACATTTATCATAACATAAATCAAACTTGTGCACATGAACTGAACATGGAAACTGATTAGGAGATTAGGGCAAAAACTGATACCTCAAACTGAAACTAAGCCGATAGAGAATAGGTGTGGGCATCTAGCCATCATATCCACTTTGGCTTCCAACATAGCTCCTTCAACATGTTGATTTCTCCATAATACTTTAACTGAAGCTACTTCTTTGTTCCTTAGCACACAGATTTGAAGATCTAATATTTCCACAGGTACTTCTTCATAACTAAGGCTATCTTTTACACCAAAGCTGTCCATCGGGACTACTAAAGCTGGATCACCCAAACACTTTTTCAAAAGTGACACATGAAACACAAGATGAACTGAAGATAAATCCGAGGGCAAGTCCAACTCATACGCCACCTTACCAACTCTCCTCACAACCTGGTAGGGACCAACATAACGGGGACTAAGTTTCCCTTTCTTTCCGAACCGCATGACTCCCTTCATGGGAGATACCTTTAGAAATACCCAATCGTCCACCTCAAACTCCAAATCTCTTCTCCTCATGTCAGCATATGATTTCTGATGACTCTGAGCGGTCTTCAGTCTGTCCCTTATCAACTGAACCTTTACCATGGCCTCATGAACCGAATCTGGCCCTATCATAGCTGCCTCACCAACCTCAACCCATCCGATTGGAGATCTACACCTCCGCCCATAGAGGGCCTCGAACGGTGCCATTTGGATACTAGAGTGATAGTTGTTATTATAAGAAAACTTGATTAAGGGCAAATGATCATCCAAAATACCTTTAAAATCCATAACACATGTCCTCAAGATTCTGGATTGTCCGCTCCGCATGGCCATCCGTTTGCGGATGGAATGCGGTGCTGAGCTTAACCTAAGTCCCAAGCCCCTTTTGGAAAGACCGCCAAAACTGAGAGGTAAACTGAATACCTCAGTATGAAATAATAGAAAAGGGCAGTCCATGAAGTCGAACGAACTCTTGAATATACAACTTGGCATAATCATTTGTTGAATCCGAGGTCTTGAGCGGTAGAAAGTGTGCAGTCTTGGTTAACCTGTCTACCACTACCTAAATGGAATCATAGTGTCGTCGAGTACGAGGTAGGCCTGTAATGAAATCCCTGTTAGTATCTTCCCACTTCCATGTGGGAATGCTAATACCCTGAAGTACACCTCCCAGCCTTTGATGCTCGACTTTAACTTGCTGACAGTTTGGACATTTGGCTATGAACTCTGCAATATCCTTCTTCATACCATCCCACCAATAGATTTCTTGCAAGTCCCGATACATTTTCGTGGATCCCAGATGGATAGAATATCTGGTACCATGTGCCTCATGTAATATTCAAACTCTCAAATTATCAATGTTCAAAACACATATTCGACCCTGGTATCGTAGCACACCATCTCCCCCTGGGGAGAAAACCTCCACCTTTTGACTCCACACTACTTTCTTCAACTTCCTCAAAATCGGATCCTCATCTTTATTAGATATGACATGGACCACCAAGGAAAATTCTGACCCATTCTGCATAATAATGTCGCCATCAGTTGAGTCGATCAATCTAACTCACAATATTGCAAGCCGGTGGAAATCCTTCACCAACTCCTTCTTTCCCTCATCCACGTGGGACACACTCTCCATAGAGAGCCTAGTAAGTGCATCCTCCACCACATTAGCCTTTCCCCAGTGGTAAAGAACACTCATATCGTAGTCCTTTAATAAATCCAACCACCTCCTTCACTGAAGATTGAGATCTTTCTATGTGAACACATATTGCAAGCTCTTGAGATCCGTGAATACATCCACGTGGACCCCATACAAGTAATGCCTCCATATCATCAATGCGAACACCACCGCAGCCAACTTGAGATCATGGGTCGGGTAATTCTTTTCATGAACTTTTAACTGTTGAGAGGCATATGCTATCACCTTCCCATGTTGCATCACCACACACCCGAGTCCAACTCGCGAAGCATCACAATACACTACAAAGGCATCCGTACCCTTGGGTAGAGTCAACACTAGTGCTGAAATGACTCGAGTCTTCAACTCTTCGAAGCTTTTCTCACAAGCCCCCAACCATTGGAACTTTATCTTTTTCTGAGTCAACCTGGTCAATGGGGTTGCAATTGATGAAAATCCCTAAACAAATCTTCGGTAGTAGCCTGCTAGGCCCAAGAATGTCTGAATTTCTAAAGGACTCACCGGTCTAGGCCAATTCTTCACTACCTCAATTTTCTGAGAATCTACTTTTATCCCCTCACCTGATACCATATGGCCTAGAAATGCCACCAAGTCCAACCAAAACTCACATTTGCTGAACTTTGCATACAACTGATGATCCTTGAGGGTCTGAAGCACTATTTTCAAGGGAGCGGCATGCTCCTCCTCGCTCCAAAAGTATATAAGGATGTCATCAATGAACACAATCACAAACATGTCTAGATATTTCTTGAACAAGTCCTTCAACTGTTCCTTTAACTCTTTTAGTTTGGCTGGATCCATCCTGTAAGGAGGAATGGAGATAGGCTGCGTATCGGGCAATAGATCAATACTGAAATCAACTTCCCTCTTTGTAGGAACACATGGCAAATCATCGGGGAAAACCTCTGGGTACTCACACACCAGTGGATCTGACTGAATAGTTGGGGTCTCGGACTCTACATACTTAACCCTAACTAGGTGGTACATGCAATCCTTAGAGATCATTTTCTTGGCCTTGAGGTAAGAGATAAAGTGACCTACAGGTACAACTAAACTACCCCTCCATTCTAAAGCTGGTTCACCCAAAAAATGAAACTCCATCGCTCGGGTTCTAAAGTTAACCGTAGCATAAGATGAAAACGAACAATCCATGCCTAGAATAATATCAAAACAAGTCATAGATAATTCTACTAAGTCTGCGGAGGTGACCTTATGCAAACTGTAATGGGGCAACCTCTATATACCCGCCTAGCTACAACTGAATCACCGATCGGAATAGACACAAAGAACGGTTCTGACAAAATTTCAGGACTAACTTCAAAGCTACTAGAAATGTAAGGCGTCACAAAAGACAATGTAGCTCCCGGATCTAACAAAGCATAAGCATCAATATGAAAGACTCG
>JACEIK010015426.1:0-10637 GCA_018107945.1 Datura stramonium | reverse complement strand
AAAGATGTGGAGAGCCAAAATAGGGTGTCAATAGTTGCCCCTTTCTTTGGCCACGAATGATGAAAGAACGCGTGGTCAAAAAAAATTGACATGTTTCAATTTTGGCCGACCACCAACACATATTTTTTAGAAAAAATGATATAAATTTTGAGAAATTATGGCTGAGCTCTGGTTTCTGAGCTTCCTACATATCTCGGGTTCCATGAAAAATCAGGTCATATGTAGTTCAAAGAGTGAAAGTGATCGCAAATTTTGAAGGCCGGCAAATTTTGATCGACTTTCAAAATTTGCCTCAATGTGGAATTATGATGACATTAGGTTCTTTTGTGACGATAGATAGAAGGTTTTGGCATGAATAGAGTGTGTGCGATGGTGCTCTAATTTGAGCTACCTACATATCCCTAATGAAGCTGGGAATGAGGCCGGATGTAGTTTAGGAATGGGGGATTATGATGAATTTTGAGGAGGTCCTCAAAATTTTGCCCAAGTTTCGGATTTACGATTGAAAATAGTCTTCTGGCCGAGTTTGGAAAGAACTTTATAAGAAGATGCAGAAGAAAAAAGCATTGATACACTTCAAAATTTGAAAGTACGAATGACTAATTATGAGAACTGGAGTTAGAGCACTGCCCTTTGACTCTGGCTTGTGAGTTTGACATTCCTCACCAAGCAATGCCTCAATTGCTGCTTAAAGGTAGTTTCACGTTTTGCTATACCTCTTGTGCTGCATGTATTGTTCTTCCTGCCACGTTTTGATAAAATTGTTAGCAAATAAAGTAAAGTGTGAAATGTAAATAAATGTCTCACGATAAAGATCATAAGAACGATGTATCCATTCTGAATTGGTGCTCTAGATACCACTAGTCTAATGTGTTGCATTTCCTTAAGCCTTAAAGAGTTGGTTCAAATTATACCTGCAAATTCTAACATACAAAGTAAAAATGTTAGAAAAAATACGTAGCTTGACTTATTTTAGAAAATTTGAATGATAACATGCAATACTTAATTAGAATGAAAATGACGCCTTTGCTTCGGCGGGAATGTGATGTTGATATAGAAAGTAATGCCTTTAATTCGGCTGGAATAATGATCCATAAGATAATAACTTTATTTGATTTATTCACAAAGTAGCACGAGATGAAAATGGATTTAAACATGATGCAATTCCCTTTAGACCATGAAAGATGCCTTTAGATGATAAAAATGATTTCTTTAGGCCATGATGTTATAGGACTGTGATACGCAAAAAGTACT
This sequence comes from Datura stramonium, assembly GCA_018107945.1. Lineage (NCBI taxonomy): Eukaryota > Viridiplantae > Streptophyta > Magnoliopsida > Solanales > Solanaceae > Datura > Datura stramonium. Next base: position 9,383 of record JACEIK010015426.1, on the reverse strand, counting down.
ATCCTTAGGCCGTGAAATGGTGTATTTTAGGCAGTGAAGATGATGCCTTAAGACTATGACGCCTTTGGACTATGATATAAAAAAATAAAGTCCTTGGGTAATGAAATGGTGTCTTTAGGCCATGAAGATGATGCCTTCAGACAATGACACCCTTAGTGTCCTACTGTGAGGCCGGACGAGCCCAATGCAATATCCTATTATGGGGTCGGACCAACCCAATGCAATATATTTCATTAGAGCATATATGAATGCAATATGTCCCATTAGAGGGTGGATGAATGTATTATGTCCCATTAAATAGTGGATGACCCAATATGCCCTATTTTAGGATGGACAAACTCGATATCGCCTATTTTAGGGTGGGCAAACCCAAAATATCCTATTTTAGGGTGGACAAACCCAAAATATCCTATTTTAGGGTGGATGAACCCAAAATATCGACCAAAAATGTATGATGCAAACATATAAATTCGAGTATTCGTGCGGTGCAGAGAGATTGATATCACCTGATTTATAGTAGCTAATATTCATGATGTGATACAAAGAGTTTGGTGCAGTGCAGTTACAATAATTAATATTCATAATGCAATATAGGAAGTCTAACATGGTTTCTTTGCAATAGCGAACATTCATAGTGCGATGCCAATAACTAGAGGATTTTTCGCTTTGCTGAAATGTTGTTATGAATAGAATTCCTGCGCTCAAAGAAAATTGTGAGTTTTGAAATCTAATTCGTATGGACTTCGCATCACCCCTTGCATCATTTGAATCTCATGTTGTCTTTCTGGGTGCAGATCTTTGGTCTATGTGCATTATCATTCAAGAATGGATGAAATTAGTCTCTGCATTACTCAAAGAAATTCGTTAGTATAAGAGAAGTGGTTGCCTTGCATTGCACCTTGGATCATTGACTTTGAATCTGCATTTCTCATTACTTATGACATTGCGGCAAATTTTATGATGCGAATATAACTTGCGATTTCAACTTCTGTTTTTTGTTGAATAAATGATAGGCCATCTGCAAAGCTGCCCCAATTTTGGCTATGGGAGAAATAAAGAGTTTTATTATATTAAGACTGAACCCAGCATGGGCACCTACGTATCCTGCTACCATCAGGAATAAGGTTAGATGTAGTTCATTACAAAAGTCTATAAAAGGATTTGCAAAATAGTAGCTACACTTAAAGGAGGGAGGATGGAGAATGATATCCTCAAGTTACGATATAATGCTTGTCATTCCTCTTGACTTGTTACACACTTTCTCTTCAAACCCTTTAATAAAGATTGTGCTCATGTTTGCGACATCACCACTATTTGTTGAAGGCTCTTGCTGTAGCTTTATCTTTCCACTTTCAATCATGCTTAGAATCTTGAATCTCAGCGCAAAATAATTTTCAGTGTCATGACCTTGAATGTTCGAGTGGTACACACAACTCTTGGATAGATCAAATTTTGGAGATGAATGCTTAGGTATGAATCCCTTTTTGGGTTGTAGAAGCCTCTTAGTTCTCAATATCTCAAGTATATTTGCCAATGGATCATCTAGAATATTAAAGGAGAAAGATTTTATCTTCTTCTATCGTCGAGAGCAAGATTGCGCCTGGTAAAACTGTTGTTATCATCCATGTTGAAAATTTTGCTTGTGATGAGGCTAAAGAGTCACATCGTAAGGATTGAAAGTGGCATGAGATTGCAAAAGTTGATGACTTTGATGGTATTGCAGTGGGTGCATAGCCATAAAAGCTGAATTGTTCTCGCTTTGTAGATTTCCCGATATTTTTGGTTGGGAGATTTGGTGATCAACTCGTATTTTTTAGTTGCCTACAATTCTTCCTCCTTGAATACCACTTTCTATATATTTACCAATATGAATCAAATCTGAGAAGTTGTGTGCACATGTTTCAAGAAACTTATAATAATATAAGCCTTCTTGAATTTGAATAAAGGCAGAGATCAATTCTTGTTCAGGCAGTGGAGGATGTATTTTTGAAGCTTCTAACCTCCATCGTGTGGCATATTCTTGAAAAAACTCATGTGGAACTTTCTTTATTTTAAAAAAATCAATCATGTGCGGATCGACTATAATGTTGAACTTGTACTGCTTTACAAAGTTATAAACCATATCTTCCCACGTATGCCATTTGCTAATGTCTTGTTTGGCGTACCAAGCGAGTGCCAATCCTGATAAACTTTGAATGAATAGTCTCATTCATATGGCTTCATCATATCCTATTCTAATTAACTTGCTGCAGTAGTCCTTTAAATGAGCAATGAGATCTCCTTCACTGCTGAAAGTGTTAAACTTCGGTAGCTTGTACCCTGATGGAAGCTCAGTATTTGGATGCGCGCACAAATCTTCATACAATAAATTCTGATATTTTTTAAGTGAAACTCTTCATCAATGGCTTTCCTCAAACTATGGAGCTCCTTATCCAAATCCTTATGGCTAGTTGATTGGATCTCTTTTCCGCGTCAGCAGATTGACAAACCACGAGTTTGTCATGCTCATTTTTCTTGAAAGAAAACATGAATGTGGGAAGATGGATATTTGGTATCATTGTGACCTAAAAGAAATTGGATTTGGTAGTGTATACTGATGGCATTTGCAGAGAGATCGTATAGGAAGGAGCTATGTTAGGAGATATGATTAAACAAATATTTTGTGTTGAGCTAGAAGCTGCGGTAGTATTAGGGAGAAGGCTAAAGGTATTTCCCATATTGAAAAAAATATTTCTTCGAACAACATTTTTCTCGCTACCATCATTTCATGCTTGTTCCAGTCCAATTGTTACACCCCGTAAGTTTCTGTTGTTTAACTGATGCGTGTGACGTATGCTGAGAGTTTAGGGTACGACGCGTGCGGGAGAAGACTCGGAGGTGGATTATGTGAGAAAATTATTGAAAGAGCAGAAGGTCAGGTCTGGGGGCAGGGCGCACCAGGCGTCGTGCCATGCCCCTCCCACGGCACAAGGAGCGTCACGTCGCGCCTCTCCCTCAGCGCGTTGGGAGACGTTCTGCGCTCGTGTTTTGGCACATTGGGAGGTGCGCTGCGGACCTCCCTACACTGCCTCCCCTATATATATATGTGTTAAGTGAAAAGTTAAATCAGTTAAATATTTCCCAAAATTGAAGCTCAGTTGAGGCGACAAGTTCACGAAGATTTCTACTTTTAGAAGTCGAATTACGTCGCTAAATCAACTCCAAACGTCAATTCTTCTTAGGTAGTGATTCCTAGGTCTATGAAGAACATATCTATGGAGTTATATCTATGAAATTGGCCCAGTTTGATGGAGTTCTGCTGAGTAGAAGTCGTAGAAATCACTTCTAATCAAGTCCTAACCGTCTACAAGTGATAAGTAAGTGCTTCTACCTTTTAAATTCTCTGGAATTCATAAGTTCCTACTGAATTGAACTCATTTTTACGTATTGTTGTTATGCTTTGTGGGCTGTGGCTACGAGACTAACTCTTGAATCAGGAAGCCCTATTTCCTTGACATGTAAGCTGGGATATGAAGGAATTATGAATTTTAAATTGAAGCAGGATTGATTGAGCTGAATTCGGCAATTGAGGTATGTTAAGGCTAATCTCTTTCGGCAAGTATTCTCGTCGTTTAGTTGATATGAATTGTACCTCTATATTATCTTATGATTATATATGTTATGGTTAGCTTCAACGAGACAAATTGAGGTTATAATATAGTATCCCTTATCGGGAAAGAGTACATTCCGTTGGACTATCGCTAGGAGCGTTATAGGGACTTCCCTATTTACTTATGTACCGTCTAGAAGGACTACTGATGTCCTGCTATCGTACCAAGGCCTTTAGAAGCTTGTAGTTAGATGTTGAGCGTACCTTGTTAGATTGGATAGTATAGGGTACAACTGGGTGATATAATTTTATGTTTGACGCCTATACAGACAGTAAAGCTCGGCACAAGCCATTGGCATACCTTGACGCCTCCAGGGCCAGAATCTTGATAGGGTGGTCTTTCCTTTGATTCAATAGCACCAAGATTGCCTAATGAACTGAGCAATAGCCTACCATGTGATCGGCCTACTGTCAGTGACCGTATAGCTTCAGCCGACTTACTGCTTGTCATATAGGTCGCTCAGGAAACCACCCTAGTTGTTAGAAGTCTGATATACTAAGTGATATCCTAAGTGGGGACCTTGTTAGTAGCTAGACGTGGGGCCAACACCCAGGGCTACTCTTGCAGATGCCCACGTACATGTTGGCGTGAAGGGCTAAATCTAGATATACCTGCCTAGGGGGTTATGAATTGCTCATAGGAGCTATATGTTATCTAGATAGACCAAGTTGACATCTAGGGGACTAGAACCTTAGTATCACAACATTACCTTTAGGCTAAGAGTTGTTGTAAGCTGTCTGTGGGAAGTTAGGGTTGATTGCTTAAGAACATATCCGATTGGCGGCAGCCCTATAGTCATTCTAGGCGAAGGAACCACATAGATGGTCGCCTATGACCTTGCTGTTTGCTTATGAACTGTCATTGTCCTAGTATGACATTCAGAATGTCGCTTAGGTCACCCTGGACCTCTCCCCTTTTTGTCTAAGCAGACAAAGGTTGTAATTGTTGCCATGACTATCTGGTCAGGTGTAGGCACACGGGAGATGCCTGTTGGCAGCTATATAGACTGTTTAGGGGTGAGTAGCAGTTGCGTTAGGCCTAAGGGGCTAGGTACGCCTATTGAGTGATGTGTAGTATATAAGTTAGGGCTACTAAATGCTATTCAGGTTGCTTGAGAAGCGAGCTATAATAATAAAATTCCTAAGGGGCTATATTATTCTTACGGAGCTATATGGAGTCGTGAGAAACTCTATTGAGGCCTGCAGAGCCATTTGAAGCTTGGTGCCCTTAACAGCTTCCCCTATGCCTATGTTGGCATCACTGACCCTCAATAGAGCCTTGTGTGCCCAAGATGCAGTTACAGCAGCCCAGAGGGCTCAAATATAGTTAAATGAGCCCAGAGGGCTCAGTCACAGTTCTAGAGGTAGGTTATACCTTAGTTACAGGTCGTCTATAAGTCCGCAATGAGTGCAGATAGAAGGAATATATGAATTGTGTGTACTTGCCGGGCTTATGGGGGTCTAAGTAGGTTATCTCTATGTTGCTTGCACCTTCCAGGCTTATGGGGACCAAGTTAGGTTCTTGTTTGTATACTTGCTTTCTAGATATAGCTTATGAATGTATAACCATACAGCTTAAGTTCCTGGTTGTATAATTGCCTACTAGTAGGCTATGGTTATGAAAACATATAGGTTAACTTTTGGCCCTTTTCGTTGATTACTCTCAATTCTTTATCAGCTTCTATTAAGTTATTATTATTGCCTTACATATTCGGTACATATTATACTAACTCCCACACATGGGGCACTGCATACTTGCTTGCAAGTTTAGACGGACGGGTTTTGGGACCTCCTTAGTAGCTATTCAAAGTTAGAAGATCGGTCGGCTCCTTTCCTTTCGGATTTTTCAGCTAGTAGAGGTTTCCCTATCTTTTGTTATATAGTTTTTTTGGGTAGGCCGAGCCCTGTCCCGACCAATATTTCACTACTAGAGGCTTGCAGACTACAGTTTATAGTTAGTGGTGCATTGTTGGTCGTGTGAGGCCTATATGTGTTTTGATTTGAGTGTTGGTCGCATGGGGCCTAGTTATGATACCTGTTAGACAGCATGGTGGTCTTGTCGGCCCGTAGAGGATGATATTATTATTGCACCTGTTGGGTTAGCTGTTTTTGCGCAGGATTATATTGCGGCCTTGTTGGCCTGAGGCTATACTTATAGCTGAGATATAACCATTTGTTTTCTTGCTATGCGCTGCTAGCATACATCAGAAGTGTATGCTCCAGCCAGGTCAGCTCAGGATTCAGTGTGGAATTAGGTGTTAGTCACGCCTCCCAAGGTGGGGCGTGAAACCAATACTGGTGAATGCTTCAAATTTGTCTGCCATAATTGTTTCATCCTTAATGTGGATTCGCAGCCAAAATGATGTTCAATGCTAGGCAACCTCTAAAGAGAAAAATAAAACTTATGAACAACAAAAATAAGTGTTAGTGCATGAGAATATACATACAAAATAAAGTGTTTGATAAAATAGATTAGCTCTTGATTTTATCAAGTAGGAGCTCTAAACTAGAAGAGATGATTTAAGTCATAGGAGGAGGGAACGAGAATGACTTATTAGCTAATAGGCCCTAATGTTCAAGATTTGACAAAAGGAAAGCAAACTGATTTGGAATAGAATGTGCAGTTCAGAGAAAAGCGGACTTAAGTCGAACACCAAAACTTGATTCTGCATTGATCCTTATCCTTTGCTAACTTTAGCATATTCCAAAGTTTTCCCCAGTATTGAGGACATTTTGATAATGAGGTGCTCGTCTTGTGTACCAAAATTTGCTTCAATTTCATTCTCCTTCTTTGGGAGCATATCAAAATTTATAAAAATAAGACTGAGCCTTATATAGGTTTCCTATGTATCCTAAGTCCGACAGAAAATCAGGTCGAACGTAGTTTCAGTTACATGCAAATGGAATATTAAAATATTTACTCTAATATGACTGAGTCCCTATATGGACTGCCTATGTATCCGTCATGGAAATCAAGTCAATCATAGTTCGCCTTACATAAAAATAAATTTAAAAACATATAAAGGATTGATCATTTAGCTAACAAAAGTACATAATTGTTTCAAAAAAGATGCTACATAAAAATTGACTATTTTGCTCCATATGTCAATTTTTTAACGAGGTCCCACCATATGCGTAACAGCGTTTTTTAATGAAATCATTCCTTGTGCTTTGTCCGTCTTTATCATAAGTGCTTGTAACAGATACGGAGAAGAATAAATTTGGTGCAATAAACCTTGGTCAAGTAGTCGCTTTTCCATGAGGAGGAACTTGATTGGAACCTGCGGATAAACTGTTTGATTATGACTTGGCATCGACATGATGGATGGAGACTGATACCAAATAAACTGAGGACGAGCCATTGGTCTCTGAATGATCCTACCATTATTTGATAGTATTTAGATCTCTTCTTTTAAACAATGACATTCATCGATAGTGTGACCTAGCATGCCTGAATGACAGACACATTGTTTGGATGGGTTAAAGGAATGAAAAAGGACTTCGCTAGGTTTTGGTCGCAAGATTCCAGATGATCTCAGTCGTTTGAATATGATTGAAATTGGTTCGCTCAAAGGGGAAAAAGTTTGAGATTTTCTTGTTTTGAGCATTGGTGAAGGAGCGTTCGGTATTTTAGTGATATTCTTTCCCTTTCTCCTTGGACTGTGCCTCAGCCAAAATATAATTTATCTTATCATGCCCCAAAGTTGACTCTGGCACTTTCCTTTGAGGTTCTTTTTCTTTCGGACTTTCAGTATACTCTGTAGATTTCCTCTTCAACAAATCACACCCGCTAGAGGTACAATTAGAAGATCCATATTGCTCGACATAATCTTTGACTAGATCATCCCAAAAAAATCACTTTGACAGATCTTATTTTTTGTACTACAACAAGGCTGGTCCAGTAAGTTTCCTAACAAATAGTCTCATCTTAAGCTTATTTTCTTACCCCATGCCTGCCAACCAACCAAGATATGCCTTCAGGCGGATTCAAGGATTGCCCATCCCATTGTACATTGGAAAATCAACGAGATTAGAAGGTTCTCATTTTCATTTTTCATCTCAACTAAATCTGCCTCAGGTTATAAAGCATGTTCATTTGTGAAGGAAACCTGGTTAGTTTCGACATTGAAATGTCTTCCCTCATTTTTTCTGTCCTTGCTTGCCTCCGTCAAACTGTTGAATGCCTCTTTCAATGAAAGTGAATGAATATTTGAAAAATGATGAGCATTACTTTCAAATCTAGGATATGTAGTTGTGCCAATGGGAGAGTGTCCCTTTAAGTCTTCATTGGATGAATTCTTAAGGTCGGCTATCATTTTCTTGATGTCGTTAATTTCTTGTTCTATTTGTAATACTTTTGGCTCAAGCTTAGCAATCTTGTACTTGTATAACTCTACTTCTTTACATTCAAACTCATTCTCAACTAAATCTATCATGGTGATTTGGTCATCCATGTCGTCCTTGAATTTATGCAGCTTTTGATTCTTAACTTAAGCCAGCCTTGTAAAAAATAAAATACTTGGTAAGTGCAAAATAGGTATGATTAGCTTGAGGCAAGAAAGTGTAAAAGGATAAGAATAGAGTATTTAGAAATGTGAGTCTAAGAAGAAATCAACAGACAAGTCTTAGAATGACTACACTTTAAAAAGTTCGATAACAAATATGGTGTTGGATACATTTTGGTGCTTGCTTGGATATATGATAGACAAGCTTGAGATTAAGATTATGGATAATAAATTGTGGCTAATTGAGCACACAGGGGTTGAACTTTGTCAAGGATCGCGAATGAATTTGAATTCTTTTTAGCATTGGCGATTGTAAAATAATCAAGGACTTAAATAATGTTAACGAATTGAAGACGTATGAGATTGTCCTCGACTTACGTGTCAAAACTTGAAATTGGTGCATGAAGATAAATCTTGACAACCCATAATAAAAAATGATGCAAATATTTAAAGTAAGTGAGTGAAAACTATGAAGAAGTATTTCACCTAAAAAGTCGTTCTTGAACAACTTGATAGTGAAAATAAAAAGGAAAGTCTATTTAATAGATTGTGAAAATAAATTTGGACATCTACCAATTTGAGAATCAACAAATGACACGAAGGTCAGTGATAAATTGAAAGAATTTGAGAGTATAAATAAAAGCTCAATGACGTTGATCATTCTATGAGATTTGAAATTAACGGACCGAATATCCTACCATTAGAGACAGAAGATTCGACTCATAAAAGAGGAACTTGGAAGAGCTCAAGAAGGTATTCGAATTTCGACACATGGTCAACTTATGAATTTTGATAGAAAATCTAAATCCAAAGGACTAGATATACTAGATATGCGGGTGAAAGATTTCACCTTATTATGAAAGATTATGCCTATGATAAGAGAGTAAGAAGGAATTCTTAAAGTTTGTAGTCGAATATTGAAAAATTAAAACAATGACGAATAAAGAGTCGTGAAGAATTCACAGGCGAAATGCGAACCTTACAAAAGATTATAGAGGAAGAGAATTTAAGTGAGTCTAGGATAATTCAAAGCCTAACCTGTGCTCTAAAGTTGCTAAATGCACTAGCCCGAAAGATTATTATTTCAAGAATCGGCAAATTAACAACAACAGCAACAACAACAGCAGCAACAACAACAACAAGAGTAATAGTAATAGTAATAATTAAAAACAAATATGCAATTGTATAAGATATAAGCATGTATGACTAATTTACTACTATGAAAATTA
>JACEIK010015424.1:0-19152 GCA_018107945.1 Datura stramonium | reverse complement strand
CTTGCCAGGAGAGGGTCGTGCATTAGGCGTGATATCGCATTCGAGGGGATCATTATCAATACAATATATCATTAGAAACCTATGGTGGCACGTGGTTATGAGACACCGACGTAGTATTTTGAATGTCGGGCTGCTCGGTGCTAGACATGGCTCCCAGAAACATGAATATAGGCTCATACATAAATCAATAACATCATGCATTAAGATTAATTGGCTAGAATATAACATTTATCATCATTGATCCCCTTTAAAACATGGTTATCCAAGAATCATAGGCCCTTTTGATCGGCCAACATCACAAATCGATAAATCATGTAATTTGCTTCATAAATCATAAATCATTCTTCAACATGTGGGCATTTCCCAATACTTTATCATATTCAATTCTTTCAAAATATGCTCATAAACATGGGAGTTTGGAATCATGCTTTTCCATCATCAATAAATCTCAAAATATATAATATTCATCATAAATCATAACTTCCATGAACTTTCATCAAATGGGCATTTTTTTATTTAAATAATAGAAACATAATTTTAAAGAACATAATGTAAAACCTGCCAATCATTCGTAATTCAATAATTAAAACTCAATTAAATCAAACCCATAAAGAGAAATCACATTTTCATGCATTTGGGTAATACCCCATAGACTTGGATAGAAGAATTCATGATCAAATTTGAAATTTGGGCATTGGTGTGGAAGAATTTCACCCATTCTAAAATCCTACATACCTGGGAATGGATTGCTTTCGAGGTTCCTTGAATACCCACAAAGAAATTAATGGAAATTTGGGGAAGAAGACCTTGAACCTCCCAAAAATCTCTCTAAAGCTCTTGCATAGGAATAGGTATGCATTAGGGACTTAAACCATCTTAACACACTCAGAAAATACACAAAACAACGTAGTTTAGGGTCTCAAAGCATGGAAAAGTCGAAAATGCCCTTAACAAAATTTCCCTAAAAACTGCTCCGGGCAAACCAATGACCGATCCAACGGGTCGTTGCTCGATACCACTACTCGTGGAATCGAGTCGTTGGGTCCACTACCTCATGACATGTCTCAGGTCCTTCCCACAACTCGTCAGAATGAGTCGTTATATCAAACGATGGGTCGTTGAATCGACCATCGTCAGCTTCTTGACCATTCTGACTTTCCTTTCCACGAGCCTCACCATGAATCATGGTGGAATCCAATGAGTTGTGGTCTCAATCCATTTTATGCACTGGAATTCTCAACCCTCAAACAACGACTAAAAACAGCAAGTCGTTGCTTCTCACCACGAATCATGGGATGCCCCGTTGTTTCCCCCTCAACCTAAGTCCCGTCCTTCCAAAGACTGGTAACAACGACTCGTTGTTCCTGAAAACGAGTTGTTACACCATCTGTTGTCTCCACTGCTTCCTTGAACTTCCCAAATCATGACAACTTACGGTGAAACCACAAGTGGTTGGGTCGCCCGTCCTGTGATGTTTTTGCCAGTTTTTTGCACTTTTTAAATTCAACTTCCGGGTCTATTCTTAGGCCTCTCCAAGGTATTACAGAAATAATCTCTCCAAGAAGGACTATTTGAGTTCCCTCCAGTTGGTTATGGAGTCGTTGGGCAACTCTGATAACTATAAGGTGGCTTCCCTTGATAGAGAGAAGGGGAAAAGTCTGAGTTGTATGGTATCTTGGCTAACTCCGGGAAACCTGTACGCCTTGCATATTCCTATGAAGTTCATCAAGTGCAGGTTAGCATCATCTTCTGCATGACCACTAAACACCCCTTTCATGTTTAGCAATTGAATCACGGTGCTTGTGATATCAAATTTGGCCCCATCGGGCAGTGGTGGTGGCACAATTGCTCCAGTTGATCCAACTTCATCGATGTCTGGGTCCTCATTATCTAAGAACTTAGGGAAAGTCTATCACCTCTGTTTCCCCTCTCTAATCTTCGCAGTAATGTATCACGGGAAATTGATGGCATACCCCTCCATTATACTTGCTACCAGTGCTGCTCTATCGGGTGAGAGGATATTATCATTGCTGGTTGGTACCACCCTGTGCCGCACCAATGACCCCCAAAATTTTTCCTGAATGTTCAGTGTGGCCTTCTTTATCTGCGACTCTATGCCATGTAGCCATTCAACTAGCAGACCTCTCGTAGCAATGATCCGAGACAGCCAAGTATACTGCTGGATGCGCTCCTGGCTATTCAACTTTTTGGTTCTGACTTTCTTCATCTTAGATAGCCTGTGGTCGAACTCTGTCGTGTTCAGCGGAGCATGATTCTCTGGCCCATATAGCATTCTGGAAATTATCCGCTCAGATATATCTACAGGAGTCTCTTGCACCAACAACTGATTTATGGCGGGCCTCTTTTTCCAGTCCTAACCCCCTAATGCCAACCGCTGCAATGTGGCTGCATAAGATGCATAAAACTCTCGGACTAAGCACGGGCTGTAGCTACCTGATGGCTCGGTCAACCACCCGAACCTATATTTATCGAACACCGTTTGTAGCTCAGGAAGGTCTTTCAGCCCAGTAGTGATCAGCCTTGGCTCCTCATATATGCTTCTCTTCGGATTGCCTTTCTCATTATGAGCAATATCTTTGTTGCATATATCCCGCATGCCATGGACAAACCATCTCTACACGTTTCTTGGTGGCTTATTTGATGTGTCCGAGGTCTCAGTCAGCTCATTATCAGAGTTTGCTTGCTGAGCATGTGATTCATCAACTCTCTTTATGTTTTGCCCAGCTGTGGGAGCCTCAGGAACAAGTGCAGTAGTAGCCCTAGCATTCTCATCAGTGCGGCTGGGCGGATCCCTTGCCAGTGGAGTGGGAGCATCGACTAGGGCTGTCAGATTTGAAGTTTGTTGAGCCCTAGCCCTGGTGGATCTCCTCACTAACTGCTCCTCTGATATGTCATACTCTTCCTCAGATCAACTTGACTCTTCAGAGGAGGATGGATCATCATGCAGTCTACGATATGAAGGTTGACTGTGCTTAGGTGTTTGTTTCTTTGGTGTACCTCTTGGAGCCATTGTACTCGTGGAAACATTTTAGTATGCAAGATGAGATGAACAGAAAACATTTTTGAGCTAGTGCCCAGTGGTCCTGACTCGTGAGGTTGCTTGTCGTCTCAGACTGGACTTCCTTCAAGATTGGCCAGTGTACTCGACGACTGGTCCCAACGAGTCATTGCAAAAGGCAATGAGTCGTTAGGTACACTACCTCACTGGTTTACTTTTTCCACTAAGGATGAGCTACACAACGAGTCATTTGGTGATCCAACGACTCATGATGTAACTCATGCTCAAGAGTTCCAATTCACCCATAGTTCATCTTCATCTTCTTCCTAGTGTTGAATTACACAAACATAGACTTCACATTCTAAAATCAACCCAAGTGTATAAACAATCAAAATCCATTTGTTTAAACCTTCCTAGGGTTCATTGATATCACGAGACACAGATTGAAATAAACACAATATTATCCGAAATAAATTCAATTTCATTCACAACATGGGTCCTCAAAATCCTTGTTTAAATGCAACAATATTCAAAATTTCATGGGAAAGAGTACTCACAAAATTTTGTAACAAGGATGGAGTGAAATCGTGTGTGCGTTTGAGTGACTGGGTGTGCAAGGTTGAAGATTTTTTTTCTCGATGGGTTTGAGTAGAAGGAGAAGAGGAGGGAAGTTTGAAGTTGTGTGGGCTTAAGTTTAATGGTGAGAAAGTAAATGAATTGGGTTTTATGGGTTTTAAATTAAAAATTACCCTGATTCCAGTCTTGGGTCGGGTCGGATGTTAATTAATTTTAATCCCTAACGACTGATTAAACAAGTAGTTACGTGATGAAATGACTCATTTTGACCCTTCCTTCTTTAACTTGAGTTCAACATACTTACCTGATACCTAACGAGTCAAGAAGAGACTTGTGGTGTCACCCAACGAGTCGTGGCCTGAGTCGTGGTCCTTGGACTGGTGTGGCTTCACGACAGGTCACTTAACGAATTGTTTGGTCTCCCAACGATTCGTTGAGTAAGCCATTCTCACCCTTTTCCTTTTAATTCTGCCTTTGCTCCACTGTACATGACGGGGGACCTCATGATTCATTTCTTAGAGAAACAAATCGTTAAGTCACCCGTTGCTCCCCTGTTTTCTGCAGTTCTTTTCACCCTTTGACTGAATGAGTCATCAGGTCAGACGATGACTCATTATGTGACTTTTTGCACCAGAACTGAAATTCCAGTTTTTTGGTTCCAACTTTCAAATTTTCCATCTTAATCACCTGCACCCATCAAAAAATGTAAACACTAGATTTTTCTTACATTTACAACTTGGGTTGCCTCCCAAGAAGCGCTTGATTTAACGCCGTGGCACAACGTGGGTGTTTTGGCTACTCAGACTTCACCAAAACACCTCCATCGGTTGCCTCCCATGCAACGCCCAATTTAATATCACGGAATGACGCAAGTCTCTTGACTACTCAGAATTCATCAAGTAATTCTTGTCCATCCTCTAGTGCTGAGATTATGCTGAATTCCTTTGGCTGTTTCATGGTCCGGCTAATGTTGAAGGTAATCTCTTCTTTGTTCAACCTGAATTTTAACTGGCTTCCTCCACATCTACTAGGGCCCTACCTGTTGCAAGGAATGGTCGCCCCAAAATGATAGGGACCTCAAAATCGACTTCGCAGTCCAGAATCACAAAGTCTACTGGGAATATAAATTTTTTCACCTTGACAAGTACATCAAATAAAATCCCTACTGGCTTTTTAATGGTTCTGTCAGCCATCAGTAGCCTCATAGTAGTTGGTGTGGGGGTTCCCAAGCCTAAATTTCTGAACACTGCTGGCGGCATCAAATTTATGCTAGCTCCCAAGTCACAAGGCACCCTTGCAAACTCAACCTCCCCAATGGTGCAAGGTATAGTAAATGCACATGGGTCTTACTTCTTCTGAGCTAGAACCCGTGTAGTTATGGAACCATAGTGGTGCACATTATCGGCAGGTTTTAAACTCACAGTCCTTTTTCTGGTGATGAGGTCCTTCATGAATTTGGCATATCCTGGAATCTGCTCAAGTGCCTCAACTAATGTGATGTTCACCGACAACTGCTTAAGCATAGAGATAAGAGAGCACAAGCTTAGCCTCCTATCAACTAAAAGGGGTTCCTTATATTTGGTATCGTTAGTGGAGGGACAGTAGAGCGGTGGGAACAATTCTTGTGAGTTGGGAAGAGTTCATAACCTCCTTCTCAGACAGATTCTTACCCAAGGAGTTGCGGGAGGCAAAGGCGGCGGAGTTCGTCAACTTGAGGTAAAATGATATGACTGTCCAAGAGTACCCCTTGGAGTTCACCCGACTGTCCAAGTATGCGCCGGAGATGGTTGCAAATTAGAGAGCTTGTATGAGCCAGTTTGTGTATGGGGTGTCAGATTCATTGGTCAAGGACTGTAGGACAACAATGTTGAACAATGATCTTGATTTGTCCCGATTGGTGATATACGTCTACCAGATAGAGGTGAATCAGATGAAGGAAAGGGGGAGAGAGGCCAAGAGGGCCAGGACAGGAAGCTTTGGGTTTTCCCTATAGAGTCCTAGTGGCGGACATTGTCAGCAGTCTCACCAGAGATTATCGACCCCAACGCCATCATCGGCCAGTGTTCCATCCAGACCTCATGGTGATTAGAGGAGCATGGCATCAAGTTTGAGGGGACAGAGGGACACCCCGGTAGAGCGCACCTTTGCAGTCTGTGAAAAATATTGTAAGAACCACACAAGGGAGTGCCTAAACGGATCAGATATTTGCTTCGGGTGTGGGAAAGCCGAGCACATGCACAGGGAATGTCATTTGGCTAGGTAGGGCAATAGTAGAGGTCATGCCCATACTACCAGTTTAATAGCAGCTCCAACAAATCGACCTTTTCAATAGGGTGCATCCACTAGTGCAAGTGGAGGACAACGTCAGAATAGGCTTTATGCCCTCTGGTCTCAGCAGGAGTGGGAGTGTCACGCCCCGAGCCTATACCCTGGATGTAACAGGGTACTTGAAGTCACAAGTGACCCCAATTCAACCCCTGGTCTATCATACACCAATATTCTGAGTAAAACACGCTCAATGGAAATTTGAAATAATAACATAAAGGAATTTTATCAAAACATTAAGATAAAACTTAAATCATGAAAATTTAACATTTGTAGGTCTGAAAGCCTTCTAACTGATAAGCTACTGGGACAAGCCCCAACTAACTCTAAGTCTAAAGTAAAACTGTATCTGACTATAAGAAAATAAAATAAGGCCCTCGAATGATGAGGACTCACACCTCAACTACGATTGAGGAGGAGCTGGATCGTGGCGGCTAACGCTACTGAATTTGGGAACCTGCAGCTGTATCATGAAACGATACAGCATAAAAGTATGCATCAGTACTTTGAAAATACTGAGCAAGTGAGAGAAGCATACTGATAAATATATAGATGATCAAACTAAAAAGACATGCAATGACCAACTGATAATAGAACTAAACAATCTGTAGTAAACTGAGATGGTCAAGATGGCCCTTTTTCATATTGCACCGGTGCTGGAAAAGATTGGACTATTCCCTACCGAGACAACATAAACTCTTCAACGGATCCTCCTTTTTTCAACTAGTAGATCCTGTCTGGTGGTTAAATACATGCCCTAAGTTTTAAAGTTCTGAGTCTGTGATACTGTATTAAATTGAGATGAGCTGCTAGAGCTGAAACTGAACTGAGCTTCTTATTCTGAAACTGCACTTGACTGACTAGTAGGAGAGTCTATAACTGACATATAACCACGTAAGCTAGACATAGAGTCTTATGTATACACCCTACTAGTAGGACCTAATATACCTTTTCAGGGTATAAAGGCATGAACTGGGTGATCACAAAAGTCTGGGGCCAATTAGGCCAATAATTTGTTACTGTAACCTATGCTGGCAACGTAGTTTTGGAAACCTTGGTGCGCTGGATCCCCGGTCCACTCGGTACTAAGTCCTACTCCCACTGGAAACCTATACTGAACTGCTAGGCTGATAGCTCAAAACTAGGGTCCAAGACTAGTCAGGGATATATAACTGAAAGTAAACTACAAGTCTTATAGGATCAGATTCTGAAACTAGGTTCTAGACTGGTCAGCGCTGCTTATCTAGAAGCGTCGTAACCGTTTAAGAACAAACTGTAAACTGAACTGGTGTACTGGGGCTAGTTAGAGCTATAAATTTATATAAATGAAATGTCATGACCGCCCAATGGACCAATAAACTATAATCTGAGTCTGATTCTGATAACTGATAGGCACCACTGACACCTCGAGAAATTCTATAGTCAAATTGTTCAGCTGACATTATTTTGGTTAAGCCGGAGGTTTGCTAAGATCTGGTTGAGGCTAGACTGAAAATTTTGAGTAATACAGAGTACATATACTTTCTGACTAAATCTGACAAACATACATGTAACTGAATTTGTAACACCTACAATTATTATAAGAGCCCCTAACTCTGAAAGATGCAAGCAATTCTCAAGAATTCAACGCTTAAACAACATTCTAATTTCTGACTTTCCAAGAGCTAGACTAAATTTCTAATTCATTGGAACAAGCATCATTTTAGTTAAAAACTTATGTAAAATAGCTACAATTAACATAGGATAGGATTCCACATGAATTAATAAAAGGACGATAACAATATCTTTAAATTCGCAAACTCAGGGCTAGGACTGAAAGTGAACAGAGAGTTTTTGGGGATGCAAAGGGATAACAATATCCTTGCTGAATTCCCACATACTTATAGAAGAAACCCTAGTGAAAATCCCTGAGAAAAACTAAGAAGAATGACAAACCCTTGCTTCTGCTCTGTGCTTTTAAAGAAGTTCTTACGTTCTGTTCTTGAGGGAGTTGAGAGGAATTAATGGAAAGGGTCATTCTACCCCTTTAATTCCCTCCTATACAAACACAAAACAACGTGGTTTCAAGTTTAAAAAGCTGGAAAAATACCAAAATACCCCTGGAAGAAAGAACTGAAAACTGACCGACCCTGAACAACGGATCTCAGGACGGGTCGTTGGTTAAAACAACGACCCGTTGAAAGTTGTCGTTGGTTCTGGTTTCTGAAGATGACTTCACTATAAAGACCCACGAGAGGATACACCAGTCCATTGGAACAAAGAATGAGCCATTGACACCTTCCGTTAGAATAGGTAGGAAAACTGGGCATGGAGACAACGAGTCATCACAACGACTCGTTGGGAGAACCAACGGGTCATTGTATCAACTCATGGTCCACACTGCTGGGGTCTAGAACTAGATGACGGGTGGTAACAACGGCTCATTGGTAATAAGCATGGGCTGTTGTTCCCTCTCGTTGTCTCAGGGAAAGGTCCGATAATCCTCTGAACTCGGGATTCAATGAACGACAGGATGACTCGTTGTTAGGTTCAACGGGTCGTCCTATGTCTCATTGTTTCCCACTTGAAGAAACATTCTGCAACCCTTGACCCTCTACAATGGTCCGTTGGTTCCACCAACGGTCCACTGGTTCCACCAATCGTCCGTTGTGTGAGTCGTCTGAGACAAAAAAAAATTCTGGTTTTTCCTGTGGTTTTTCATGCAACGTCTGAATTTGATCTAGGAAAAATTTTGGGGTGTTACAACATCTCCCCCTTGGGATCATTCATCCTCTAATGAAGACCAAAACTAGGAGAAGAGCTGCGATTTCAAAAATTGAGACTATGAACTGATTTTCTGAAGGAGTAACTGACTCCAAAATGACTTAGCCGTACTAATAGAGCTGATGCAACTAGGATGCACATAGGAAATATAAATAGAGCTGATGAGTATAGAACTAAGTAGCGTACTGAGAAGGGACTTAGTACCTAATTCCAGAACTAAACTGGGAGAGAACAAGTGAGGGTATCTGGCCATCATGTCTAGTTCTGCTTCACATGTGGCTCCCTCAACTAGCTGATTCCTCCAAAAACTTTCACTGAAGTGATTTCTTTATTTCTCAGCTTACCAACCTGACGGTCAAGGATTTGAACTGGAACTTCTTCATAAGAAAGACTGTCCTCTATCTCCACACTGTCCAATAGCACCACTAAAGTTGGATCACCAATGCACTTTTTCAGTAGAGACACATGAAAGACTGGGTGCACGACTGCTAACTCTGAAGGTAACACCAAATCATAAGCTACCTTACCAATCTGCTTCAGAATCCTCTAGGGTCCCACATATCTTGGACTGAGCTTTCCCTTCTTCCCAAATGACATCATCCCTTTCATGGGTGATATTCTCAAATAAACCCAGTCATCCACTGGAAACTCTAATTCTCTTCTCCTCACATCGGCATACGATTTTTGAAGACTCTAAGTTGTTTTCAATATTTCTCGAATAAGTTGAACTTTTTGCATTTCCTCGTGAACTGAGTCTGGCCCTATTAGAGTAGCTTCACTAACCTCAAACCACCCTATGGGAGATCTTCACCTCCTACCATATAATGCCTCAAATGGAGCCATCTGAATGCTAGAGTGGTAGCTGTTGTTCTCGATGAGAGGCAAGTGCTCATCCAAAATGTCCTTGAAATCGATCACGCAAGCCCTCAACATATCTTCTCGGGTCTAAATGGTCCGCTCAGCTTGTCCATCGATCTGCGGTTGAAAGGTTGTGCTGAGCTTCATCTGCGGGTTAAAGCCTTTCTGAAAAGACTTCCAGAAGTGAGAAGTAATTGGGTACCTCTGTTTGAGATAATAGATAATGGCACACAATGAAGTCTAACCAATTCTCAGATATAAAGCCTAGCATAGTCCTCATCTGGATATGTGGTTTTGACTGAGAGGAAATGTGTTGACTTAGTCATCTGGTCTACTATCACCCAGATTGAATCATGTTGCTGAAGAGTCTGAGGTAGACCCTTAATGAAGTTCATGTTTACTTCTTCCCACTTCCATGTGGGTATACTGATATCCTGAGTCATACCTCCTGGTCACTGGTGTTCCACCTTAACTTGCTGGCAGTTCGGGCACTTGGCTACAAAATTAGCAATGTCTCTTTTCATGCCGTTCCACCAGTAAATTTCCCGTAGATCGTGGTACATTTTTGTAGCACCGGGGTGAATGGAGTATCTCGAGCTATGTGCCTCAGCCAGTATCTACTGTCTCAACTCACCAACATCTGGTACACACAACCTTCCCTGGCAACAGAGCACACCATCTCCCCCGTTGGAGAAAGAATCAACCTCCTTTCTGAGAACTGCTTCTTTAAGTTTAAGTAGAACGGGATCTTCATCTTTTCTAGACTTAACTTCAACTAGCAAGGATGAATTCGACCCACTTTACATTACCAGCCCACCTTCGGATAAATCCACCAGCTGCACCCCTAACCGGGCTAGCCTGTGAATATCCTTCGCCAGCTCTTTTTTTCCTTCTTCTACATCAGCCACGCTACCCATAGACACTTTTCTTAGGGAGTCAGCCACCAAATTGACTTTGCCCTGGTGATATAACACACTCATGTTGTAGTCTTTCAGTAGTTCCAACCACCTTCTCTGACGAAGATTTAGGTCCTTCTGACTGAACACATACTGAAGAGTCTTGTGATCCATAAATACATCTACGTGAGCTCCATATAAGTAATGCCTCCATATTTTTAGCACAAACACCACCGCTGCCAACTTCAATTCATGAGTTGGATAATTCTTCTCATGAACTTTGAGCTGTCTGGAGGCGTAGGCTATCACTTTGCCCCGCTGCATCAAAACGCAACTGAGTCCAACCCTGGAAGCATCACAATAAACAAACAATCCATCTGTTGTTCTAGAAAGGTTAGAACTGGAGCAGTATTGAGTCGAGTCTTCAACTCCTGAAAACTCTTCTCACACTCGTCTGACCAATGAAATTTCACTTTCTTCTGTGTTAACTTAGTCAAAGGAGATGCTATAGAGGAGAAGCCTTCCACAAACCGTCGGTAATAACCCGCTAAGCCCAGGAAACTCCGAATTTCAGTAGGAGAGGTAGGTCTAGGTCAATCCTTCATTGTTGCTATCTTATGAAGGCCTACTTGTATTCCTTTAACCGAGACCACATGACCTAAGAAAGTCACGGACTTTAACCAAAATTCGCACTTGTTGAACTTGGCGAATAATTGGCGGTCCCTGAGTGTCTATAATGCTAATCTTAGGTGATCGACATGTTCTTTCTCATTTCTGGAGTATACTAGAATGTCGTTGATAAATACAATGACGAACATGTCCAAATACTGCTTGAAGACTGTTCATTAAATCCATGAAGGCTGCTGTGGCATTTGATAATCTGAAGGAAATCACCACAAACTTGTAGTTACCATACCGAGTTTTGAAAGTTGTTTTCGGTATGTCACACTCTTTGACTCTTAGCTGATGGTACCCTGACTTGAGATCAATCTTGGAGAAACAACTGGCTCCCTAAGTTGGTCAAATAGATCGTCAATTCTGGGTAGGGGATACTTGTTCTTGTCTATGACCTTGTTCAGCTGACGGTAATCTATGCACATTTTGAGGGTACGGTCTTTCTTACGCACGAATGGCACTAGAGAACCCTAGGGAGAGATGTTGGGTCTGATAAAACCCTTTTCAAGAAGATCCTTTAACTGCTCCTTCAACTCCTTAAACTCAAGTTGGAGCCATTCTATAAGGCGGGATGGAGATGGGATGAGTGTCTGGGAGGAGATATATTCCGAAGTCTATTTCCTATTCAAGGGGAACTCTGGGAAGATCCTCAGAAAAAACGTCTGGGAACTCATTGACCACAGGGACTGACTGGATAGTCGGGGCTCAGAGTTGGAATCCTTAGCCCGAACTAGGTGATATATACATCCCTTAGAGATGAGTTTCTAGGCCTTAAGGTAGGAAATAAACCTACCCTTAGGCGTTGAACTGATGCCCTCCATTCTAACACTAGTTCATTTGGAAACTGGAACTTGACAACTTTAATTATGTAATCAACTAAGGCATAGTAGGAGTGTCGCCAATCCATGCCAAAAATAAGGTCAAAGTCGACCATGTCTAACTCTACAAGATCAACTAGAATAACTTTATTCAAGACTAAGACTGGGCAGTTTCTATACACTCGACTGACTCTAACTGACTCGCCAACTAGGGTGGAGACAAAGAATGGTTCTGAGAGGACCTCTGGACTGATGTTGAACTGGACTTCTATATAGGGAGTCACGATCTAGGAGGGCATACATGTCTAGATGAAAGAGACGTCACATACTAGTAACTACGTCATGTGAGTTTTCCTGATCCT
The DNA here is from genome assembly GCA_018107945.1 of Datura stramonium. NCBI lineage: Eukaryota > Viridiplantae > Streptophyta > Magnoliopsida > Solanales > Solanaceae > Datura > Datura stramonium. Next base: position 6,860 of record JACEIK010015424.1, on the reverse strand, counting down.
AACGGGAAATAGAACATAGAAATGATTCTGGCGCTGACCGCCATCTGTACCTGATGTATTGACCTGCTGAGCTGGTCAACCTGCTGGGGCTGATGATGTGGTGGATTGTGATCTCCCTTGCCCTGCTGACGGGCACTCCCTAAGCCTGTGTCCAAGTTGTCCACACCCAAAATAGACCTCTTTGCCGTGAAGGCACTCCCCCATGTGATTCTTGCCACACTTGGGGCAAGCTGGATACCTATTCCCATCACTGAAACTCTGAGACTGAGAGCTAGATGCTCCACCCCTCTGATCCTGACGAGACCGGAAGGTAGGGGCGCTGGCTGAACTGGGTGCTGGGGCCCTCTGCTACTGCTGTAGGCGGCTACCACCGCCAAAACTCTGATGCTCATAATCTGACTGGCCAGTCCTTGCCCATTTATTCTTTCGCTCCATATCCTTCAGCTTTTTGTCCTCAATCTGCTGGCATAGACAATCAGACTCGAGAGATCCATGTCTCTAATCAGCATTTCTGTTATGCACTCCTTAATAACCAGGTTCGACACTCCGTTCACGAATTTCAACATGCGAACCCTTGGCTTGGCTACCGTCTCCGGAGCATACTTTGATAGCTTGGTAAACTCTAAAGCATACTCCTCCTCTATTCTATTTCCTTGCCTCAAGTTCATAAACTCCGCTATCTTGGCATCCCTAAGCTCTCGAGGGAAAAATCTATCCAGAAAGGCTGTGTTGAATTCCTCCCACTCCACCAATCCAGCTCCCGCTTGTCGCCCCTCCTTCCAATGCTCATACCAGACCTGGGCTACCCCTTTAAGCTGGTAAGCAGCCAGGTCGACACTCTCGGAGGAGCCAACACCCATAATACCGGTAATCTTCCTGATTTCATCCACGAACTCTTAGGGGTCCTCCCCTACTTTGGATCCTTAAAATGATGGAGGGTTTATTTGGGTGAAATCTCGCACCCTCGAAGCTGCTGCAGACCCATTGGCGTTCATCGGCACCACCTGCTGGTTCACTTGGTTGGTGACTCTTTGGGCCAGTAATTGGATGGCCGCCATGAATTCAGCGGTAGATATAGAATCATCTTGAGGAGCTTCCGGGGCTGGTGGGGCAGGTCTGTTGGCATTACCGGCCCTTCTTCCATTATCGCGTCTGGGAGGCATGGTTAATTGAAGCGCAACAGAGCACAAGTTAGAAGAGCGTTTCTGGAATTGAACTTTACCACACGATAAGGAGTATAAACGAAAAGGAGTTTTCCTAATAACATCTTATAGCCTCCTCATCATAAGTTTGGCGTGCTTCACACCCACGAGAAGGACTCTCCTTGATGCGCCTTTCAGACTTTCCTAGGATACTCTAAACCTAGTGCTCTGATACCAAGTTTGTCACGCCCCGAGCCTACAACCTAGATGTAACACAGTACTTGAAGTCACAAGTGATCCCAAGTCAACCCCTGGTCTATCATACATTGTTATTCTGAGTAAAAGATGCACAACAGAAATTTGAAATAATAATAAGAAGGCATTTTATCAAAACATTAAGATATAACATAAATCATGAAAATTGAAAATCTGTAGGTCTGAAAGCCTTCTAACTGATGAGCTACTAGGACAAGGCCCAACTAACTCTAAGTCTAAAGTAAAATTGTATCTGACTATAGGAAAATAAAAATAAGGCCCTCGAATGATGAGGACTCACACCACAACTATGGCTGAGGAGGAGCTGGATCGTGGCGGCTAACGCTGTTGAATCTGGGAACCTACAGCTGTATCATGAAACGATACAACATAAAAGTATGTGTCAGTACTTTCAATGTATTGAGTAATTGAGATAAGCATAATTATTAATATATAGATGACTGAACTGAAAAGACATGCAATGACCAACTGATAACTGAACTGAGCAATCTGTATTAAACTGAGATGATCAAGATGACCCTGTCTGGTGGTCAAAGACATGCCGTAAGTCTGAAAGTTCTGAGTTTGAGATACCGTACTAAACTGCGCTGAGCTTCTTATTCTGAAACTGGACTAGACTGACTAATGGGAGAGTCCATAACCGACATATAACCACGTGAGCTAGATGTGGAGTCCGATGTATATACACCACTGGTAGGACTTAACATACCTTGTCAGGATATAAAGGCATGAACTAGGTGATCACAGAAGTCTGGGGCCAATTAGGCCAATAATCTGTAATTGTAACCTATGCTGGAAATGTAGTTTTGGGAACCTGAGTGCGCTGGAACCCCAGTGCACTCGGTGCTAAGTCATACCCCCACTGGAAACCTATACTGAACTACTAGACTGATAGCTCGAAACTAGGGTCTAAGACTAGTTAGGGACAGATAACTGAAAGTACCCTGCAAGTCTTATCGGACCAGATTTTGAAATTGGGTTCTTGATGGTCAGAGCTGCTTATCTATAAGCATCATAACCGTCTAAGAACAAACTGTAAACTAAACTGGTAGCCTGGGGATGGTCAGAGCTATAAATGTATATAAATGAAATGTCATGACCGCCTAATGGACTAATAAACTATAATCTGAGTATGATTCTAATAACTGATAGGCACCACTAACACCTCGAGAAATTCTATAGTCAAACTGATCAACTGACATTATTCTGGTTAACCCGGAGGTTTGCTAAGATCTGGCTGAGGCTAGACCGATAATTCTGAGTAATACAGAGTATATAGAATTTCTGACTAAATCTGACAAACATACATGTAACTGAATTTCCAACACCTACAATTATTATAGGAGCCCTTAACTCTAAAAGATGCAAGCAAATCTCAAGAATTCAACGCTTAAACAAGATTCTAATTTCTGACTTTCCAAGAGTTATGACTAAATTTCTAATTCACTGGAACAAGCATCATTTTAGTTACAAACTAGTGGAAAATAGCTACAATTAACATAGGATAGGATTCCACATGAATTATTCGAAGGAAGATAACAATATCTTCAAATTCGCAAACTCAGGGCTAGGACTAAAAGTGAACATAGAGAGTTTTGGGGATGCAAGGGGAGAAAAATCTCCTTGCTGAATTCCCACATACCTGTAGAAGAAACCTTGGTGAAAATTCCAGAGAAAAACTGAGAAGAATAACAAACCCTTGCTCCTGCTTTGTGCTTTCAAAGAAGTTCTTATGTTCTGTTCTTGAGGGAGTTGAGAGGAATGAATGGAAAGGGTCATTCTACCCCTTTAATTCCCTCCTATAAAAACCCAAAACGATGTGGTTTCAAGTTTAAAAAGTTGGGAAAATACTAAAATACCCCTGGCAGAAAGAATTGAAAACTGCCCGACCCTGAACAACGGATCTCCGGACAGGTCGTTGGTTCAAAAAACATCCTGTTGAAAGTTGTCGTTGGTTCTAGTTTTTGAAGCTGACTTCACTGGAAAGACCCATGGGAGGATACAATGGTCCGTTGGAATGAAGAACGAGCCATTGACACCTTCCATTAGAACATGTAGTAAAACTGGCATGGAGACAACGACTCATCACAACAACTCGTTGGAAGAACCAACGGGTCGTTGTATCCACTCGTGGTCCACACTGTTGGGGTTGAGAACTTGACGACGGGTGGTAACAATGGCTCATTGGTAGTAACCACAGGCCGTTGTTCCCTCTCGTTGTCCCAGGGAAAGGTCCGATAATCCTCTTAACTCAGGATTCAATGGACGACAGGACGGCTCTTTGTGAGGTTCAACAGGTCATCCTATGTCTCGTTGTTTCCCACTTGAAGAAACTTGCTACAACCCACGACCCTCTACAATGGTTCATTGGTTCCACCAATGGTCCGATCTATGGGTCGTCTGAGACAGAAAAATTTTCTGGTTTTTCCAATGGTTTTTCATGCAACGTCTGAATTTGGTCTAGAAAAGTTTCGGGGTGTGACAAGGAGGTCTCCTTAGATGTGGTCACTGGTATGTTACGAGTATTTGATCTTGATATATATGCATTGTTAGATCCAGAGTCTACCCTATCTTTTGTGATGCCCTATATTTCTAGTAGTTTAGGAATCAGTCCCCAAATCCTATCAGAACCCTTCTCAATCTCTACTCCAGTTGGTGACTTAGTTATAGCTTGATGGGTATACATAAATTGCCCTGTCACAATACTTTATAAATTCACCTCAGTCGATCTAGTAGAGTTACCCCATGACTAATTTTGATGTTATCTTTGTTATGGATTTATTTCATGCATGTTATGCCTCAGTGAATTATAGAACCCGTACGGTAGAGTTCCGGTTCCTGGGTGAGCCAGTCCTAGAATGGAAAGGGAGTTCAGTTGTGCCCGTAGGCCTCTTTGTTTCCTATATTAAGGCTAGAAAAATGATTTCTAAAGGTTGTGTGTATCATCTAGTTCGAGTTAAGGATGAAACATCCAAAACCCTAACTTTCCAATCAGTTCCTATAGTGTGTGAGTATCTAGAGGTTTTCCCAGATGATCTACCAGGAGTCCTTCCTGAGTAGAAGATTGACTTTGGTATTGACCTTCTTCCCGATATGCAGCCTATATCTATTCCTCCATACAAAATGGCTCCTGCTGAGCTAAAAGAGTTGAAAGAACAGTTGAAGGATCTCTTGGATAAGGGTTTCATCAGGCCTAGCAAGTCTCAATGGGGTGCTCCAATCCTTTTTGTTCAGAAGAAGGATGGTTCCCTTTGAATTGGCATTGATTATCGATAGTTGAACAAGATAACAATCAAGAATAAGTATCCCTGCCCCAGGATTGATGACTTGTTTGACCAACTTCAGGGTGCTACGTGCTTCTCAAAGATAGATCTCAGATCCGGCTATCACCAGCTCAGAGTTAGGGAGAGTGACATTCCAAAGAAAGCCTTCAAGACTGGGTATGGTCACTATGAGTTTGTCGTTATGTCTTTTGGACTAACGAATGGCCCTGCAACTTTTATGGATTTAATGAACAGGGTGTTCAAGCCATACTTGGACATGTTCGTGATTTTGTTCATAGATGACATTCTCATATACTCTCAAAATGTGGAGGAGCATGCCACTCACTTGAGGGTGGTTCTACATACCCTCAAGGATCATCAATTGTTCACTAAATTTAGCAAGTGTGAGTTTTGGTTGGATTCAATTGCAGTTTTGGGTCATGTGGTGTCCAGCAAGGGTGTGCAGGTAGACTCTCAAAAGATAGAAGCGATGAAGAATTGGCCTAGACCAGTTAGTCCTTTGGATATCAAGAGTTTCTTGGGTTTGGATGGCTATTTCATGAGATTTTTTGAAGGATTTTCATCCATTGCTGCACCTTTGACTAAGCTTACCCAAAAGAAAGTCAAATTTCAATGGTCGGATTCCTATGAGAAGAGTTTTCAGGAGCTAAAGTCTCAACTCACTTCAGCCCCAGTGTTGACCGTACCTAAGGGTACAGATGGATTCGTTGTGTATTGTGATGCCTCTAGAGTTGGTCTTGGGTGTGTGTTGATGCAACATGGTAAGGTCATTGTGTATGGCTCTAGATAGCTTAAGACTCATGAGAAGAATTACTCGATTCATGACCTGGAATTAGCAGCAGTAGTGTTCGCATTGAAAATTTGGAGGCACTATTTGTATGGGGTCCATGTGGATGTGTTTACAGACCACAAGAGCCTATAGTATGTGTTCACCCAGAAGGATTTGAATTTGCAACAAAGGAGATGGTTAGAGCTGCTCAAGGACTATGACATGAGTGTCCATTATCATCCGAAAAAGGCCAATATAGTGGTGGATGCCCTTAGTAGACTATCCATAGAGAGTGTTTCTCATGTAGAAGACGAAGGGAAAGAGTGGTGAAGGTTGTACATCGGCTTGCACGATTAGGAGTTCGCCTTGTGGATTTGATAGATGGTGGTGTAATTTTTCGGAATAGCTCAAAATCTTGTTTGGTGACTGAGGTCAAGGCTATGCAATATGAGGATCCTACTTTGGTAAAGTTGAAGGAGGTAGTTCACAATCAAAAGGTAGAGGTCTTCTCCTAAAGGGGAGCTGGTGTACTTCGATATCAGGGTCGTTTGTGTGTTTCGGATGTCAATAATTTGAAGAGAGAGGATGCTGCATAAGCCTCATGATTCGCGGTATTCTATCCATCCAGGTGCCACCAAATTGTATCATGATCTATGAGAAGTCTACTGGTGGAATGGCATGAAGAAGGACATAGTAGAGTTTGTGTCCAAGTGTCTGAATTGTCAGCAAGTGAAAGTGGAGCACCAAAGACCAGGAGGTGTGCTACAAGAAATTAGTATCTCCAATTGGAAGTGGGAAGAGATTAAGATGGATTTAATCATAGGGTTACCTTACACACGTCGATAGAATGACTCTATTTGGGTGGTTGTAGACAGGTTGACTAAAAAAGCCCATTTTCTATCTGTTAAAACTACCGACTCAATAGAGGATTATGCTAAATTGTACATATGGGAGTTAGTTCAGTTGCATGGGGTTCCTTTTCCATCATTTAGAATAGAGGTACTCAATTCACTTTGCAGTTTAGGAGATTGTTCTAGAAGGGACTTGGTACTCAGGTCAAGCTTAGCACAGCTTTGCACCGGCAAACAGATGGTCAGGCCGAGCGGACCATTTAGAATATTGAGGATATGTTGAGAGCCTGTGTTATTGACTTCAAATGTAGTTGGGATGATCATTTACCTCTTATCGAGTTTGCTTACAACAACTACCACTCCAGCATTCAGATGGCTCCATTTGAGGCTTTTTATGGTCAGAGATGTAGGTCACCTAATGATTGGTTTGAGGTAGGTGAGTGATGAGCCCGCAAGTGTACGGGTCGTGCAAGTAATATAGTGGCTCTTTTTAAGAACCGGAATGTCGAACCCACAGGGACTGGACTACGGGGTGAAA